>PVJI01004932.1:0-102633 GCA_004026765.1 Micronycteris hirsuta
CCTCTTACAAACACTACCTACATTCTCCCAATGCTAACATCAACGCTCTTTTCTCAGGGGAGAGTGTTCCCAACACTCATGGATCACCAGTTCTAACATTTCCTAATAGTGAGAACAAAGTCTAATCTCATTCTTCGCTGTGGTAAAATCTGAAATCCATCCTGTCTTATCTTGTGTTGACTGTTCTATCCATTCTCTTTTTTCAAGTCCTCTCCTCCTGGCTCCTGCTCAGCCTCTGCTCCACATTAAGTGGTAACTACAATTACTTCTAAAGGTGAGCAATACTGAATAAGTTAGAAAAAAATGAGAGTGAGTGCAGAAAACGATATCCTTAGTAACTGAAACACCCTAAGTGAGGTTGAGAAGGAAAGACAAACCACCGAGACAGACAGCAGGCTTGCCTGCCTGAAACAGGAGGCTGGAGTTCCAGGGTCACCAGAAATGACAGGAAGTAATGGGGTAGAAGAGGTCCCCTCACCTGTCCAGCTCAACCTCCTTTGTCAGCACTTTCTCACTGATGGTCTGGATGTCATCTTCCAGTTCCAGGATATGTGCCACATGGTCTCCCTGTTGCCGGCGCAGCACGTCCCTCTCTTCTGTGAGCTCCCCATGGGACCGGGAAAGCCCCTGAAATTAAGATTCCCCAGAAGAAGAGAAAAATTGAGACTTAGGCTTATGGCAAAGGCTTAAGAGGAGCATACCAGAGTCTGTTTCCATGCCCATATCTAGCAAACTTCCTTGAAAAGGAAACTAAAGGAAAATTCCCTCACCAGTGATTACACCCTACCTCAGCATTCATGTGTTCAGAGAACTGAGTCTTTTACAAATCTGAAACATGTCTCCTATCTATCAAGTTTAACCCCACTTATTATACCCTAAACCTATTTCCTTGATTTCAGAGCCATCTTGAACACCCACTAACATCTCCCCTTCACCGTCTCACTGGGTTCAGATTCTGGGTGAGCAGCCAGGCCCCATCCTACCTTATATTGCTCTGTTAGCTCTGCGTGCTCCTGCCTGGCAGTTGCCAGAGCCGCTTCAAGCTCCTGGACTCGGCTTCTCAGCTCTGTGACCTGGCCCTCCAGCTGCAGTTTCAGCTGCATCAGGTCATTCCTCTCTTGCTGGCTCTCATCCAGCTGGTTCTACAGGGGACAGGATGAGAAAGGGGTGTGTAGTGAAGCACCCATTCCCAACACTCTACAGATGTGTTTCAGGGTTGGTAAGTTATATCAGCAGAGGGCACAAAGAGTTGAGCTGGTGTGGCTACTGAAACCTGCCCACCACCCACCAGACACCAGCTCCCAGCACGCTTAACTGCCCACCCTCTTTTATGTCTCCCCACCGGCGGGCTGACCCCTCCTTGGCTTGGCAACTGCAGGACTCCCTTGCGTGCTAGGTCTTTCTCAATCCACACAGACAAAACGGATTGCTCCCCTAATTTTAACCTGCTGGTTCTGGAGTCAGACACTGGGTTTAAATCTCTAATACAATTTTTATGAGCTGTATAACTCTGCACAAGTGACTTAACTTCTCGGAATCTGTGTCCTCATCAGTGAAGTGATCCCTTGGCATGGGTTGTTGTAAGATCATTGTAATGAGAACGATGAATGTAAAACAGAACATGGTGTGGGAGCTTATACATCTCCGACTAATATAAGATATAAACATCTTCTTTCTATTCTTGTGTTGATTCCATATGTTTAGAGGGTTCCAGAGTGCTGGAGTTTATCTAAATCAAAGGTAATCTACTCATTCTCCTCTTCTGAGCCCTCCTCAGGCCTGTCTTCTTGTCTGGGGAGTGCACTTCCTCCCCACCTCGTTCCAGTCCTTACCTTTCTTCAGGAAGTCTTCCTTGCTAACATCTACCTTTACTCCTCAATCCTTCTTTATTTTATTCAATAGAAAAGTAATACAAGCCACATATATAATTTAAAATTTTCTAACAGACACTTAACAAAAGTACTGACAAGAAACAGGTAAGCCCTGGCTGGTGTAGCTCAGAGGATTGAGTGTGGGCTGCGAACCACAGGGTTGCCGGTTTGATTCCTAGTCAAGGCACATGCCTGGGTTGCAGGCCAGGTCCCCAGTGGGGGGCGTGTGAGAGGCAACCACACATTGATGTTTCTCTCCCTCTCTTTCTTCCTCCCTTCCCTTCTGTCTAAAAATAAATAAATAAAATCTTAAAAAAGAAACAGGTGAAATTAATTTTAACAATATTTTATCTTAGTCTATCCAAAGTATTATTTCAACATATAAACAATATAAAAATTATGTCACTCTTTTACACTTTTTTTTAACACTAGGTCTTCAAAATCTGGTCAGTACCTTACCCACACAGTATATTCCAATTTGGACCAGTCACATTTCAAGTGCTCAAGAGCCATATGTGGGCAGTGCCTCCTGTATCTGGCAGCGCAGGTCTGGGGCCCTACCAATCTGTCCTCACTCCTCACCTGTCCTGAAGTGGGTCTCATCCTCCCCTTCCTCTGGTCAATTCTCTCCCAGGCATGGCCTCCCTCTATCCTTTGCATCTCTTCTATGGTCTAGGGCAGGATTTAGCACTTGAAAAAGGAGCACTCGGAAAGTTCTTATGAAATCTTGAGTAATGTTGGCTTGTGGAGGCCTGCTTCCCTGCCCTACATGTTTGTGTCTGTCAGTGTTAGACTGAGACTTTCCTGAAGGCAAGACTTTGTGTAACTCCCAGTGGGGTCTCTAGCTGAAGCTAAGGCTGAGGGGAGAGTGCAGTGGGAACGGGCCCCTGCAATGCTGTCCTCCCTCTCCTGTGCCCAGGAGCAGCTCTGTTCTCACCTGCAGCACAGTTGCCTTGGGGACAACCAGCAAGATGTCAGAGCCACCATCAGTCTCCTCAAGAGTTACCAGTTCATCCATGGGCCTTGGCTCTCGGAACTGGAAAGGGGGGCTCTGCCCACACACCCGGCCCTGGCGATTCACGTATCGAAACTGGTAGAGCTGGGCTCCCGGTTTGGGCAGGTAGCTGGCTGTGGGAAAAAGAATGGACCCAGGACCCCAGTGTGATCCCAGGCCCTCCAGTGTTCGGCTGGTCCCGTTGGTGTATTGTATTATCTGCTCTCTTTGACTCTGGCCCTTGCTCACTGTTCCATATTCGTTTTCTTTCATCTCCACCTTCCATAGGCTATGTCTGTTCCTTGGGATACTCTTCTCCCTCCTTTATGCCTAGTCCTTTCCTTTTCTTTTTCAAACCTATTCTTTTCAATAATGATGATGATGATGTAGTTACTATTTACTGAGTGCCCACCACGTACCAGGCACCGTGCTAACAGTTTTCCTATATCATTTAAAATCTTTGTATTGCCCCTATAAACTAGGTATCCCCCTTTAATGTTAAGATAACAGACACACAGAGTTTAAGTATTTGCCCAGTGTCAAACAGCTTATAAGTATTAGAGCTGATACTCAAACCCAGGTCTTTCACAATCTAATGACCACCTTCTTCTCAATGAGTGACACCACCTTTCCCTCTCCCCCACCCCCTTTTCCCCCTTCTCTCGACAGGAGGTGTCATTAGTTGCACTCGACAGTTCCTTGCATCTCTAAGTCTTTGACTCTGTGATAACCCCATGTCTGCTAAGCCCGTTGGATATACTTCTTATTTTATTTACTTGCACTTATTTTTCCTTGTTCTTTGTGCCTTTTATGTTTCTGAGCTCATTTCCTTTTTCCAAACCTCTATCCCTTTGACTTCTCCTTCCCGGTTCTCTATCTTCCCTTGTACCTTGGAACTGGACACTAGCATGGACAGGGGAACCATCAGCTGCACTTTCAGGCACCGAAGACCACACAAATGTGTGGTAATCCCGAACACAGGCAGCCTCCACCTGTGAAAGTCCAAGGAGAGAAAGGGGTATGGTGATGGAACTACCAGCTACAGACGGTAGAAAGGGCTGAGGAATTGAATGGGGGGTGGGGGGGATAGGATGGTGTTACAGTGGCAAGGATGATGAGAGACAGGAAAGTGGGAGGGCATTAATGTGTCAAAAGAGAACAAGGCTGTCCTGGCTGGTGTGGCTCAGTGGATTGTGTGCCGGCCTGCAAAACACAGGGTAGCTGGTTCAATTCTCAGTCAGGGTACATGCCTAGGTTGTGGGCCAGGTCCCCAGTAGGGGGCACGTGAGAGGCAAGCACACATGGATGTTTCTCCCCTCCCCTTCTCCCTCCCTTCCCCTCTATCTAAAAATAAAATAAATCTTTAAAAAAAGGAGATCAAGGCTAAGATGGGGAGACAATGAGCTTTGCTTATATAGATGGCCTCTGTAATCAGTGACATCTTTTTCCTTCTTTACCAACATAAGGTTGACAATTCAAGAACCCAGTCATTCTCCTTATTCCAACCAACTCATGGCACATCAACCTGAGCCAAAAGGGGTTTCAGGTATACCTTGAAGATGCCAATCCAGTCACTGGCACTGGGCACGGTGCCTGGGGGAAGGGTGTAGTGACACTCCACCTTGGTGTTGGGGATGTAGGTCCGGGCCACATTCAGAAAGCTGACTCCACCCCGAGATGGTGCCCGGCTTACTGATGATTCTTCCATTCTTCCCTTGAGATATGCGCCCTCCTGTGAAACAAAGGGTTAATATTCTAAAGTCCTTCTGCTCCATTTTTCCTCCTTAACTCCATCTTTTGCTACCCACAACCGCTGCCGCTATACCTGGAGATGAAGTCATATTTAGTATCCAGTCCCTGAGGGTTATAGGACCCTTTTAGAGAGGGCACTCTTAGTTTGCAGGACGTAAGTCTGGCCTTCCATGTCAGTCTCCATCCTCACACTATACCCACTCTAAGTTATAAACTCTTCCTAGAGTTAAGATCCCTGTAATTTCTGCTCCCTTTTCACTGCCCCACTAATCAAGTCTCAGTATTCCAGGCTCTGGCCCCCTCAGCCCCTCCCTTTCCACCTCTTAACGTCCTTTAGGATTCCCAGTTCTTCAGTGTCCAAGTCCACATCCCATCCCCCACATCTTCTGGCTCTTTAATTTAAAAACCCAACTAAGGCCCTGGCCAGTATGGCTCAGTTGGCTGAGCATCATCCTGCAAATTGAAGGGTCACAGGCTTAATTCCCAGTTGGGGCACATACCCAGGTTGAGGGTTCTTCCCTGGTTGGAGCACCTACAAAAGGCAACCAATCAATGTTTCTCTCCCACATCGATGTTTCTCTCCCTCTCTTTCTCCCTTCTTTCCCTTCTCTCTAAAATACATACATACATAAATACATTAAAAAATAAAATAATATATACTTGGGTGAGGATTAAAAAAAATCCAATTGAGGTGTGAGGCCCCCTCATTCTGAGGTCTTCTTGTGCACTCCTGAGCCTGCTGACCCAACCGTACACAGGAATGGCTATGGCACCTGAAAATAGCAACTAATCTCTGAAAGTAATGATTGCACCTTCAGGGCTAAAATATGGCTGGGGTGGGGCAATAGCTCAATCCTTAGGCCCTTGAGCTTACATTCTGTCCTCTTCTCTGAGCTGTCCAACCCCATGAGTTAAAAAAAAAAAAAGCTTCCACTCTCATCTAAGAGACAAAGGGAAAGGGAGAATATAAGGGAAGACAGGTTCTGTCCTCAGCTTCATTATTCCAGGAAGTCAAGAATTCTGGAGGCGGCAGCTCCAAGGGTGGAGTGAAACACTCAGCAGGAACGTGGTGGTGTGGGGAGATGGAATGTGGGGGCCTGGAGCCAGGAAAGCCCCACCCCTGGGCAGAGGACAGACTGGAAGGTGGGGAGAAAGGAGCCCCGAGAGGGGGAAATGGATGCACGATGTTGAGAGAAGAGAGAGATACCAGTAGTTCAAAAATGACTTACATTCTTCAGGTCTTTCCTGAAGCAGGACTAGAAACCTACTGGTTTGACTATATGTAACCAAGCTCCAGTATTTCCCTCCCCATTTTCTCTCTGCTCCCCTTAGCCTCAATTCTAAGTGCTGAATTCCCCCACCTGCTTGGATTGGTAGTTGGAGGCACATTATAGGATGAATTGAGAAGAAGAGGTGTCCCAAGTTAGGTGGGGAGAGTTAATAAGAACATAACATGGGTGGGGTGAGGAAATATAATAAGAATCAAGAGAACTCCTCAGCCTAGGGCGTCCTCATCCCTCCTCTCTAGCCCACTAATCTTCACCCTGCGTCAGTCACAGCTGCCTGCCTCCGATCAGCCACAGCCACTAGTCATGTGCACCCCCAAACATCACACACCCACACCAGGCTGAAGTAAGGGGGGTAGGAACTTTAAAAGGAGGAAGGGTGGGCCAGCTCTAAGAAAAGGAGCAACTTTTACTTCCAAAATAGAGACTAAATTGAGGAAAAGAGGTTTCTTTGGATCTTCATCTCTCTTAAAAATCCCTAGTTAAAACAAGTCCATATGTTTTCTCCAAATACAGTTCCCTGGCTTTCTAAGCGGGGATAAACTATCCCAAAGATCTAAGCCTGGGGAATCCCAAATACTTGCCACAAATAGCATCCTTAACAGGTGGAAATATTCCACAGGCCTGAAAGAGCTCTGGGCACCTAAGGTGTATGTGTGTACCCAGACTGAGGTGTTCGCATGGTGGGGTACCATCACCCCATTCTGCAGGGCTCTAGAGTTCCTCGACATTCTATACCTTGGAAGGTTTTCCCCCAGCGAGTCAACGTGGTACAGGCCTTTGGATTGGCGGGGGGTGTGGGGGTGGTAAGGGGAAAGGGAAGGTTTGTGAGGGCCAAGTCTTACATGGGGGAAAATGAGCAAAGATTTCAGCTGCCCTCCTCCCAAATCTCTTAAACGTATCAAGCTTTTTAGTGAAGGACAGAGAGGAAGGTGAGAACAGTGAGGGGGCACCGCTTTGATCGTTTCCCCTTGAGACCAAAAACTCCCCAAATAGTCGGAGTGGCTTCTCCAATACGGAAAGTGTTAAAACCCAAATGTTCCTGCATCCCCCTTCTGAAGTCCCCTCAGCTAATCCTTTTACAGACTGGAAAGTGGGGTGACTCCCCATAAGAATCCCCAAATTAGGCCAAGTTTCTTACCCCACAGACGGATCAGCTGTTCCCTCACCTTTCACCAACAACAAAAACAGCACTCCGACGCGGAGAGGGGAGGGAGAAGAGTGAGCGCGAGGACTTCTGGGGTCTGTGGTTCTTCCGTGGCCTTTTGCTGGCGAGTAAGCATGGATGAGGGACTACATGTCCCAAGAGGCTATGCGCAAGGAGGGCGGAGTAGAGGGCGGTCGTGGCGGCGGCCTAACCACTGCATCCTGGGCGGAGTAGTTCTCATTTCCATGACAGCAAACGAGGGTGTGGCCATTAAAGGACTTCACGGCCCATGATTCCTTGGGAGGGGGCAGGCTGTTTTAGTGGTGCTGCTGGTTTGTAACGTGTGCGGCTGAGGCACGGGGAGGAGTTACGGCTATAACGCCCGCTTTGTCGTACTTTACAGTTGTCCGAACGAGTTCTTATGCTTTGTCTCGTTTACTTTTAACAACAACCTGTGAGGTAGATAGTATTATTTTCGATACTCTACAGAGGAAGAAAGTGAAGCCCAGGACGGTTAAGGAACTGGTGTAAAATATCGGTTATGAGATGGTAGAACACCAGGATTGCAGGACTCTTAAGTGCAGTGCTCTCGCCACTATCTCACAGCTACCTGCCATTTAAGGGATCGGAAACTAATAGCTGTGCTAGCAGTTTCTTCTTTGCTTCAACCTCAGGGACAGCCCATGTAAAAACTACGTGTTGTGCATCGTTATTTATTTATTTATTTATTTATTTATTTATTTATTTATTTATTTATTTATTTTTCCAATTTGAGGGTTTCAGTGTCGGGCAGGCCAGTACTCACAGTCCTGGACTGGGCTTCCCTAGAGTGACCTCTAGGTCTAGGAAGAGGATCTATTGCCTGAGGAGGTGGAGATGGGGTGGGAGGAAGGAGGTGATAGTAGAAGAATGAAGGTGGGAAGGAAGCCTGACGTAATGTAGGACTGGTCACAACTCACAAACAAGCCATTTACAGGGGCCAGTTTGCCCAAGCCTTTTAACTGGCTTGAATTAATCAGGATAATACATGTTGTTGTTCCTGTTTTTATTTAGGAGAGGTGAAGGATTCACACTCCTCTTACAGCCCAAGTTACATCAAAGACTTGGGCGTCCTGCCCTCTTCCCAGTCCTGGACACTCCAAGTAGTCTGAGGCATTCTGAGGTATCTCTCTCTCCATCTACATGTTAGGGGATTACAGCCCAAGGATTGATGTGCTCTTCCTGGGTGCCCGCTTTCCCCAAGTGTTTTGTAGTATTTTGCTTTTATGACTGAATAGAGTGTCTGGTGCCTGCCCTTGGGTGCCTTTTGTGTAAAGATCTCCAAGCACTTAACTATAAGTCACTGGGCTTCACAAACACCAAGAAGACACATCTATCTAGTTAGTCAGGATTTATGAGTTACAAACTACTGGATGAGCTCAAGGTCCTGGGGTAAATTAAGTGTGAGGCCAAAAGCAAAAGACATGCAAAAAAAGGAAAAAAAAAAAAAAAAGTGAGGCCTGTTCAGGGACCAAAGTCCCAAGTGTTCTTGGTTTATATCTTATACACAGA
This sequence comes from Micronycteris hirsuta, assembly GCA_004026765.1. Lineage (NCBI taxonomy): Eukaryota > Metazoa > Chordata > Mammalia > Chiroptera > Phyllostomidae > Micronycteris > Micronycteris hirsuta. The sequence continues at coordinate 8,602 of PVJI01004932.1, forward strand.
ATAAATGCTTGGAAGAAAACTCAGTCTCAGTTTCAGCTGGAGCTTAAAATAAAAACAGCTTCCATTTATTGGGTGCTTATGATGTGTTTAAACTATGCTAAGAGGTTTTCTGTTTAAAACAGTAATAACCTTAAATAGTAGCCCCCCCCCCATTTTACATATGATAGACTGAGGCACAGATAATTAAGTGTTTTACCTAGGGTCATCCAACTAAGTGGTAGGATCAAGTAGTCAGGATACCATACTCCCACCCCAGAAACTCCTGGTATGTGATACTTAATCCCATTGTTCTAAGGAAGTGAACCGTGCTGATATTTAATCAGCGAACAAATGTTCACTGAGTATATTTATGTGCAAGGCATTAGGTGATGTGAAACAGATTCATTTGACAATATATGTCAGGTACTATGCTAGGTATTCATTAAATTTTGTTGAAAGAATGAATATATAGATACTTGAAGGATGGATTGGATTTGGATAGTTTGGCAGGACAAGGTCTAGGAAGGATGAGTTTATTTCAGGCTGAAGCAAAGATTCAGAGGTGGGAATGTGTAATGTTTACTATAGTCTAGGAGGTCACATAAAAAAAGTACATCAAGGCCGAGACTGGGTAGCTCAGTTGGTTAGAGTGTCGTCAAGGTTGAGGATTCAATCTCCACTCAGGGCACACACAAGAAGCAACCAATGAATGCATAAATAAATGGAACAACTAAGTCGATGTTTCTCTCTCTCTAGAATCAATAAATAAAAATTAAAAAAAAGAACATATCAATTTTAATTTGTTTTTTCAAACTCAGATTATTGGTAATGACTGCCTGAAATGTTATGTTGAAAAGGTCTGGGAGGAAAGAGTTCTGGGATTAATTAGTAATGTCTATCTGGGTGCTTTACAAATATAACAGAAGCAGCCGGGGTATCAGTTATTGTAGGCTGTAACTTAGTGTTTCCAAACTATGGACTCTGTGGGAAAGAGATGTCATAATCTGTTTAGGCTGCCATAACAAAATACCATAGGCTGGGTGACATAGGAATTGATTTCTCACATTTCTGGAGGCTCAGAAGTCCAAGATCAAGGTGCTGGCTGATTTAATTTCTTTTTTTTTTAATTAAAAAAAAGATTTTATTTATTTATTTTTAGAGAGAGGGGAAGGGAAGGAGAAAGAGCCTTTCGTGAGCCCCCCACTGGGGACCTGGCCCACAACCCATGCATGTGTCGTGACTGGGAATCAAACCTGAGACCCTTTGGTTTGCAGGCCAGCACTCAATCCACTGAGCCACACCAGCGGGGCTGATTTAATTTCTTGATGAAGACTTGCTTTCTCCCTTGTAGAGAGCTAACTTCTCACTGTGTCCTCCCATGGAGGAGAGTGAGAGAAAGCAACATCTCTGGTCTCTTCTTACAAGGGCACTAATTCTATCATGAGAGCCCCATCCTTATGACTTCATCTAAACCTCATTACCTTCCAAAGGTACCATCTCCAAATATCACCACATTGTGGTTTAGGGCTGCAAAACATATTCAGCCCATAACAGTAGGAAAAACATTAACATAATTTTAGGGCAAAGTCTGATGGTTTTAGACTTTTCTTTAGGGTCTATGTCCCATTTTCATTTGTCCTCTTAGTTCTTTGGCTCCATGGGCTGGGTAGAAGGGTGGTTTAGTGTTCCCCATAGTACTCAGGTCCTGCAGCTCCTGCTTTACCCACTGACCTACAAACCCACTCTAATCTCAAAGTGTTCAGATTGCCTTAGTCCTTCCTTTATCAGTGGGGAGTAAAATGTAGCTCCGAGAAATCCTCCATTCATTTATTCATATTCATTCATTCATTTATATTTATTTGTTAAATGTTTTCTAAAGTTAAATGTTACTGTGGTGACATTGGTTAACAAGATTATATAAGTTTCAAGTGTACAGTTCTATAATACATCATCTATATATTGCATTGTGTGCCCACCACCCAAAGTCAAGTCTCCTTCTGTCATCCTATATTTGACCCCCTTTACCCTCTTCAGCTTCCCCCATCCCTCTCAAAAGAGTTTGCAAAAGCATTACGTGTCAGCTGCTGAAATAATAGCCTTTCTGCTTTCAAAGGTCTTTTACATTTTTGGACTTACTTGATCCTCACAACCAATACTATGAAGTGGGTCATATTATTGTTATGTAATTTTGTCAGAAACTAGGGCTAAGAAATGTTGAATAACTTGCCCAAAGTCACACAGCAAGTATGGGATTCAAATCTAGAATTTCTGACTCCCAAGTGCTCCCCTCTGCCCTCCCCTCTGAACTGTGATGGGTACATTTGAACTGTTTCCATGACAGTTCAAATTCCACAGTGCCTCAAGCCTGTTTTTTTTTTGCCATTTTGGCTTTATTACTTTGATTCATATATTGTTAGGGTAGATATAACAGCTGCAGCAGACAAACCCCAGATCTCAGTGTCTTTTTAAAAAGAGTTTACTTATTTATTTAGAGGGGAAGGGAAAGAGTAGGAGAGGGAGAGAAACATTGATGTGTGAAAGAAACATCGGTCAGTTGCCTCTCACACATGCCCCAACCAGGGATCAGGCTGCAACCCAGGCATGTGCCCTGCCTGGGAATTGAAGTAGCAAGCTTTTGCTTTGCGGGATGGCGCTCAACCAACTGAGCCATTCTGGTCAGGACTGGTCAAGTGTATTGACGTGAAAGATTTCCGTATTACATAGTCCAACATGGATATTTGTGATCAGGTAAATCAGGAATCCAGATCTGTTCACGCTGTGTATCTGCCACCTTAAATATGTGGCTTCAGGTTGTTCAGGTGTTATCCTGCCAGGAGAAGGGTGGAGCAAGCAGGTGGAGAAGGCACAACCACTCTTAACTTCCTCAGCCTGGAAGTAACATCACTTCCATTTTTATTCCATTGGTCATCACCAGTTAATAAGACCTCACCTCGCTGCAAAGGGGCTGGGGATTGAGTTTAGTTATGTGTCTATGCCACTCTCTATCAACCTGGAGTTGAGTCAGTGTTCTGGAGCTAATACAGTTGGCCTGGGAGAGAAGATGCCTCTGAAGAGAAAGATTCGAGTCTGCCCATATGTTCATGCCTCTCTATTTGTCTCTCGTTCATTCCACTGGAACTCACGAAGCACCAACACTGTGAACCACTCATAGTCAAAGAGCTCCTGGCTGAAGAAGAGATTGGAGCCCAGACGACTAAAATGTCGGCAGGGGATCAGCCCACAGGTTGATTGGTGATGGAAGTGGTCCTTTCCCTTCAAGAGAGTGTGATTCCTATAGTTTTTCTTTATTTTTATATTGTATCAAAAAGCTTGAAAATTTTTAAAAAATACTTTATTTTTTTAGAGAGAGGAGAAAGGAGGTAGAAAGTGAGGGAGAGAAAGATCGATCGGTTGCCTCTTGCCTGCCCCCAACTGGGGACCTGACCGGCAACCCAGGCATGTACCCTGACTGGGAATTGAACTTGCGACCCTTTTTTTTTTTTTTTTAACCTTTGGACTTAGAGGGTTTGAAGTATTTCTCAGTCTCCAGAAAGCCATTTCTTACACTGTAGAACTCAACCTTCCTGGTTATCTTTCTGTAGCTCCAAATTTTCTCTCTTTTAAAAAAATTTTATTTAAAAATTTTTTAACTGATTGATGAGAGAGAGGGAGAAATATCGATTTGTTGTTCCACTTATTTATGCATTCATTGATTGGTTCCTGCATGTGCCCTGACTGGAGATGGGAGATCTAACCATACAACCTTGGCGTATCAGGACAATGCTCTAAACAATTGAGCTACCCAGGCTGGGCCCCAAATTTTCTCTTAAAGGAGAAGTTGGAGGATGGTTCAGAAATTCAGGTACTGGGAGAAATACAAGAGCCAATTATAAATAAAATTGGTAAATTTCGTGTGTGTTTGTAAATGCCATTAGAAGCAGGGATGGGATTTCAAAGACAATAGATGTTTATCTGCATTGTGCAAACCATTTGCACATTAATTAATGCACATAAAGTGCAAGGAGAGACCCCACATCTCAGCTCCTCTCCTCAGTGAGGAATCATCCTTCTCCTCTCTTCTGGTTGCACCCCCAGGCCTCTAGTTCCTGTTGTGTAAGGCTGGGCTGGTCATCCTTGAAAACAAATAACAGGTTGGCCTCTCGTGTCAGTTCAGGATGACTTCCCTTTGTGCCTGGGTCAGAGCTGGTGTGGGGAGCAGCTGTTGAGAGGCCAAGATGGGGCAGAAATTGGCTTAGCTTGGTCTCAGGGGGTGTCCTTGCCTGCGTCTATTTGGGCCCCTCTTTCTGTCTCTTTTCACTCACAGATTGTGTGGCATTTTGGAGGGTGGAGTGCCTGGGCACTTAGCCCGCTACTTCCCGCCCCAATCTGGCCCTGAGCACAAGCCACATGGTGCTGGCCATCACCCTGGCCTCTTGCCCATCCATTATAGCCTCAGCTGCCAGGCTGGCACAGGTATCAAAAGGAACTTCTGTGAGGCCCTGCCCTCCCCTAATTCTGTTCCTGGGGCTGAAGTGATGGAGGGTCAGATGGAGAGAGCACACTCCGGGTGGGGAACCAGTGCCAGCAAATACCCGCTGATGGTGGAAGGGGCGTCCTGCTTTGGGGAGGACTGCTTTGGAGCTAGGCTGTAGTCCACAGAGAAGGACCACCTTAGTGTGTGTATGGGCTAGGGGCTGTGTTGGGAGGAGACAGCTGAGATTGCTATAGTGTGACGGGGGACTCCCTACTAGGGCCTAGGAGATGTTTTCTCCTCTCCCTCCTTGTCTGTGCAAAGCATGTAGACTTGTGCATGTTTCCTACTTGTGGGTACATCCCCAGGTGGGGACGTGTGCAGGGCTCTGCGACTGTGGGGAGGGGCCTTTAGCTATGCGCAGGCAATGGTGAGGTAAACTTGGAGTGAATATTGCATGTCAGAACATATGACTCCATCCCGTGTGGGAGTGACATCTATGAGACTGCTGTTAGGGTACAGGAGAAGTACAAGCATGGCTGAGGCATGGGACCTTTCAGTCCCTTGGTATGGACCAACCATATCTGCTATGTGGGACATATGCATACCATATACACGGACCCTGGTTGTGGTAGACACGTGCCCTTGTTCCCGAGAACAATGGCCTGGCCTAGGTGTAGGCTACATCCTATGCCTGGGCAGTGAGTGATGGTCCTGGTGAGTGGGGTGTCCGTGGGGAGTACTGATCATGCCTTGCCTTTACACCCATGTGAATTGTATGTTCAAATATGTGAATCCTCTGGAGAAATGTTGGGTGATGAGGGGGTGGGAAGCCTGAAAAAGATGGAGAATTTATGAGCTGCTTTTGTCGGGAGACAGTCGTAATGAAGAAAATTCAATTTTCTGCAGCTCGGAGAGTCAATATGCTAAATCTCAGAGAAGCTGTGGATTGACAGCGGAATGGCAAAGTCAATGGGACGTGTGTGTGGGGAAAGTCGTCTATCTGTGTCTGCAGTGAGGCTGCCTCCTCTCTGTATCCTTGAACTGCAGTTGGGGACAGGACGGAATCAAATACCTGAGTTCTTGGAACTGCCCCTATCACCCTTCCTACTTCACCTCATTGGCCGTTTTCTCTTGTCTCCTGCTTATAGGGAGAAAGGCTGCTCTTTTCCAGGCCCAATCCTACATAGCACGTCTTTAGGAAGTCCTTCTTATTGTCTAACCAGCACTCCCTCTTGCTGTAGTCACTAAGTTCAGAGTGACCATGTATGTCACAAAGTGATTAGTAAGACAATTCTCTTTTCTTTTAAATTTTTCATTCCCACTCTCCCCTCAGCTACTCCATGGCTGCCCCCCTGTTTCCCAGCAAATTTCAACTTTTCCCCAACCAATCTTTATAGCCTCCTGTAAGGAGGCATATAGCCTATGAGGCAGGGGCCTGGTTGGGGCGGAGGTGGTGGACGTAGGGAGAGGGAAGCTGGGGATTCCTCTGTGAGCCACAGTGTCACCAGGAGCCATGATTAGCTGAGCTGCTGGCTGTGTAATTGGTGTGTGCCCGCATCCCAGGGGTCTAGTGTGTTAACAGCAGGTCCCTGTGGTGAGTAACAAGATCGTGCCCATGGCTGGTTGCACACGCTAATTAATTAGTGCTCTCTGGTGTTGAGGAATGAGGAAGAACTGGGGTAAATGGTGGTGGGTGTCTCAAAGTCCCAGGGCCCAGCTTTTCAGAGCTCAAAGGTCACCTAAACTTCTGCCAGAATGGGGGCATTCATGCTGGTGTGCAGGGTTAGGGGTCAGAGATCTGGGAGTCCACTGAAGAGAAGGAGTGTGGGGTGCAGGGGCCTGGGCTCTTGGTGGGGGGTGTCCTGGTGGCCTGGGCTGGGCTGGGCTGCGTGGAAGCGGATGGTGGGGAGGACGACCGCCCTAAGCCCAGGGAGGTCTCCAGGCTCAGGGCCTGTCTGACGGCATTCTCTTTCCAGGTGGCCCAGGGGAAGAACGGCACAGGGAGGAGGCGTTTCAGACTCCTGAGCTTCCTTCCTTCTCTTCTGCCCTCCCCCACCGCACAGGTCAGCTTCTCAGTCAGCTGTTTCACACTTGCTACACACACTCACTGTGTGCACAGATCTCTGTAGTGCTCTCTGACCACTGTCACTTTAATCACTGCCTTCCCCTCACCGCCCCTGCAGACACCCAGACCCCTCAGCTCCTGGGGGGACCTTGGAGCCCAGAAGCCTCTTCTGAAGCCTGGGATCTGGAGCCTAGATATTTGGGAGAAATGCCTTGGGGGATCTAAATATGTTGTGGGAGGGGAGAAGGTTTGGAGAGAGCCCCACAGTCTTCCAGGGTAGTATGATCACTTACAGCAGCAAGAAAGATCAGGGTGAGAGGAGAGGAAGAACTTCCAGCGAGCAGACAGCTCTCCTTGTTTTCGGAGGAAGAATTCTATCCTGAGGAATCAGGATGAAAAGGGACTCTTAGGAAAGGCCGTCCCCTTGAATGTTGGGATTCAGCAAGGTGCGCCAGGCGGGTAGGGGAAGCAAAATAGAGAAAACGGGCAGAAAAGAAGGTGAGACTGTGGCGGGGAATCTTTGGCTTGCGTGTGGAGGCGCGAGTCGTTTCTGTACATGGTAATTGCTAAATTACCCGCCATCTGCTCGGCGCTCATACATAAATTATCCGCGAGGAGAAGAGACGCAGAGGCTGCGCACTTTCCTTTCTCTCCCCCAGACCCGCGCTGGAAGCTGAGGGGGAGGCTTCCCTCCAGCTGGCTTGGAGGTGGAAGTGGTGGGACGACCTGATGGGGAACAGTCACCATTTGCCTCCATCCTCTTTCGAGAGGTAGTGGCTCTGGGGTGACCAAGAAACCAGGCCCCCCCACCCCCGCCCGAGGTCCCGGCATTGCAGAAGGTCCCTCCGGGCCTGGGGCGGGAGCGGGCTGTGGGCTGGCAGGCCGGGCCTCCCACGGTCACGCAGGAGGGGGCGGGCTGCTCTACGTGGGCGGTTCTTCCCTCAGGTGTGACTGAATTGCCACTCAGGTTTTCCCCTGTTACCTACCCTCTTCCTCACCCTCCTCCCTCCCGCCCACCACTTTGCTTGTAGGGAGGTGACCCGAGCTCTCTAACACCCGGCTGCTCTGCCAGGAGGAAGAGAGGGACGAGGAAGGGCAGAGGGCATGAGGAGAGAGAAAACGGGAGGCCCTTTGCTCCCTTTCATCCTGCTCTGAGCCCTGCCATTCCCCCTAGGTTCTGAAGGGTGGGAGGGGAGTGAAAGCAGGCGTAGGAGGAGTGATTTGAAATGGGGCAAAATGGTAAGATGCAGCAGGTTGGAAAGTGGAGCCCTCCCTGCCTGGGGAGGTGGGCTAGAGAAAGAGGTGGGCCGGTGGAGAGGAGAGCAGAGCAGAGCGGAGGTGGGCGGGATGCGGGGCCCAGGGGTGGAGGGAGGCGGGAGGAGAGACGGAGCAGCTGGGGCAGGACGCAGTGGCAGGCGGGGCAGGGTGGGGAAGGGAAAGGACCCGGGCGAAGCAATGCCCGCTCAGAGGGCGTCAGCATGGCGAGCTGTCTGGAGGCAGAGCCGGAGGAGGATCGGGGTGGGAGAGCGGGTGCCAGACAGCAGTTCTGAAGCAGGCCAGGCCCTGGGAGGAATGTAAGAAACAGAGGCTGTGGCAGGGAAAGCAAGGGTGTTTGTGGGGCCTCGGAGGGTCCCTGGAAGGTGATGGTGAGGCTCCCAGAGCCACTTCCCACCCTGAGGCAGAGACCTGACTATGGACCAGAGCTGTGGAGGCCACCTAAGCAGCAGGGGTTGGAGGTTGGATCCCCGCTCGTCCCCCCTACCCCGCTCCAGTTCCAGACACCTGCAGAGTGTGCCCCCCTCCCTGTCAGGGTGGGGGAGGCCTGGGCAGCGTCCCAGCTCTGCGCGCAGAAGCTTGTGGGGTTTCTTCCGAGCGATTGTTTAGTATTCATGGAGCGACGCAATCTCTCCCACATCTGCTTAGCACAGCAAGTCCTGTCATATAACTGTCTCCCGCACTGTCTGTCCATAAAGAATGTCTCGGAATTGGTGTAATTCAGAGAAATTAATGACGACTTTCCGCGGGACGGCTCCCTGGGGGATGATTAACACTTCATCGTCCATCTGATGCGCGGGGCCCAGCGCTCCATCGCGAACATTTGGGCCGTGGCCAGCCGCATTAAAGGTTATTACGGAAAACGCGACCTGCAAACGGGCGGGCGAGAGGCATGATGGACCAGGAGGGGCGGGAGCCGGGATGGGGGTGGGAGTCGGATGGAGACAGCCAAGTCCAAGATCAAGTTTCCCAAGGTGTGTGCACCTGGGGGTCTGAGGCTGAAGGAGATGAGGTTTCTGTTTCAGAGACTGCAGGGCAGGGAGGGTGTTGGGGAAATGCTCACCAAAGGGGCTGGGAAGGAGAAGGTGGTCACTTGCCTGGGTGGACACCTTGCTGATGGAGGCTTTCCCTGTCTCTTAATCTTCACAGAACGATTGGGTGAATTTGATTAACCCCACCTTACAGGTGATGAAACTGAGGCTCAGAGAGGTTGTGTAAGGTGCCCATGGTAACACAGCTTATTAAGAAACAAAGAATTTGAACTCAGGTCCTGGACTCTTGAACTCTTGTTCTTTCCACTATACAAAAGATGTTACTTTTTTATGCATCTGCCTCAGTTTCGGGCATAGAAGGGGGTGTGTGTACTGGTGGGGGAGGCGGCAGACAGGTGCTTAAAAATCTTTGTTGTATGAATTATCTTTGCAAGTTTTACTGCCATGGTTGGCTGGAGTCCTAGAGACCCTCGTGGCAGGAAGGGGAATATAGAAAAGGAGTTGCACTTTGGGCCCAGAAACTGAAAAGAGGTTTCTTGTGGGTTTCCATGTTTCCTCCCGGACAGTCTAGACCCCTAAAATCTAGAGGACTGCGCTCTTGATCCTTAGTCAGAAGAAAGGAATAGAGATGCATGTGTGTGCAAGTGTGTGTGATGAGTGTACAAGTTTGCGCATGTATGCCTGTCTGTAAATGCATGCATTTATGAGTATGTGTTTTTGTGTTGCGTATGTGTGAGAATGTTTGTGATATATGGGTGTGTGTGTATGAGGTATTTTGAGGGAATGTGTGTCTGTGTGTATGAGCGTGTGCATCTTTGTGTTCATCTGCCTGTCTGTAGGTGAATGTGTGCATATGTATACGTGTGTGTGGCATCCCAGGGGGCCTGAAGACTCATAGCTAAAGATGTCTTTGATTTGATTTGCCCAAATCTCTAGCAGGTTCCAGGCTGTGGTATGCAGGGGGGCTGAGGTGGAAGGCCAGATGGGGACATTTTTGCTTGGAGCCTGGGGCATTGGGCAGCTTGAGCAGGGGGTGCCTCTGGCCTGCCAGGCACAGGGTAATGGTGTCAAGGTCCCCGGTCTGAGGCTGGGTGGAGACTAGGTCCTGAGACCTTCACTCAGGGCTTGCATTGGGAGTGCTCATAGACCCTGCTCTGATTTGGGGGGGGGGGCAAAGAAGATGTCGGCCAGGGTGAGGAGGTGCTCCAACAGTGCGGGGGTCATGCCTACTTTCTTCTCCTCACCCCCAACCCCCAGGTTTTGGGAATGATCTTCTAACCAGTCTGTAATTTCCTACTCTAGGCCCAATATATTCTGCCTTAGGGTGGTACAGTCCCCCAAAATCTTAGTGTGCAAACTTCAGATTCTGGGGGAACCATAATCACAGTGAAAACTTCTCTCTCTAGCCAGCACTACCCAGACAGGTCGAAACCAACGTCTGTCCCTTGGAGGCCTCTGGTAATTCCATGTATTCATTCTTACCAAACTTCACACATGCTGAGGCTTTCAGACCCCTTGTTCTGGGAAGTTCTTCCAGAGTCTAACTTCAAATCCTCTTGTCATACCTCGTGCTCATAAGCCTATGCTGAGTTTGTGAAATTGGAACCTAGAACTCTCCCCATGTGGAAATAGTCTCTTCTGGTTAGGGAAGTGGTCTGCTGGGTCACAGATGAGCTGGATCACTTTTGGGGTGGTGGACAGTGGTCAACAGGACAGTTTTAGAGAAAGGACTTCCGAGACCACCAGTTCCAACACTCTTATTCTACAGAGAGGAGCCAGAGGCTTCAGAGGGGGAAGATTCCCTCACTGTCCCTGCTCCGTGGGAGTCACCTCTGGAAAACCCAGGTCCTGACTCTTGATCTAGGAGTCCTTGCACCCTATTTGGAGGACCTTAGACTCTGTTCTTATTCTCTTGGGTGGGGCGAGAGAGGAATACTTTACGCTGGGATGTTGCCCCCTCCCTCTTGCTTAAGCCTACAGCGACTTCCAGCTGGGCTACAAGGCCTCTCACCCACTGAAACCTGTTCCTTTAACTCCCCATTCTCCCTCCGTGGGATATACTGGTGGCTTAGCTCCACATGGGCAGCTGTCCCAGTTAGTCCTCCCTCACCGTCTCCTAGCCTCATAGGGTGTCCTCAGTCTAACCATCTTCTCTCCTCCTTTTCCTGCAGACGGGCCTCTCAGCCCTTTGCAGTATCACCCCGTACTCTCCTCCTCTGGGAAGTCTTCCTCGATTAATCTTCCTGGTTCTGCATCCCAAACTTCCTTTTTCTAAACCACTGCCAAGGTGCCTGCAGGTCTTTCCTCATTTTTTTCTGTTTCCTAGCTCTGTGCCTTGTCCTTTTTCCTCTCTCCCCGCTCTCCCACCCACTTGGACTGACACTTCTCTAGGCCTGTGTTTTCTCCTGTCTCCCAGGAGCCATCTCTGTGTGCCAGGTAGGTCAGGACTGCAGTGGAGAACTGACTGAACCTTTCCCTGTTTTCTGTGTTCTGGGAATGGCAGAAATAATGGTGACCAACTGGGTGTCATCCTGCGGAGGGAGGTGCAGTGTATCCTTTCCCTGTCTGTATCCTGGTATTTATTCTGGATGAGGCCTCGCCTGTAGCTCCTCCTCCTTCTCCTGGTTGCCTCTGTCCCAGTGAACGGGTCCCTCTTGTCTACTTCCTCTGGATCCCCTAGGATTCTGGGCCTGGTATGGGGGGTAGCAGCAACCCCACTATGATTTCTCAACTTGGCCTTTGCACTGTGCTTGACTGCCTGCTTCCCCATTGGGCCTGTTCAGACTTATATCTCTCAGGCTTCTCTTCCACCTTCCCTTTCCTTCCCCCATACCGATCCTCACTCAGCCTACCTATCACCTAAAGCCTGAGTTCTTTTAAAAGCTGTTCCTTTCCTGAGACCCTGGGGGTTGATTCCTGCCTGGGGAGGAGAGTGTGGGATGAGTGGAGATCTGGGTGGAGGAGTGGGTCCTGGCTCTAGTGAGGCACCGGGTCTAGCTCTGGACCTGTTGATGCGTTGGCCGCCACCTTGTGGCAGTTATTGAGAACTGCAGGGTTGGGGTCCAAGTGCTGAGAGCAGGACCTCCTGGGAAGGGAGAGGGTGTGCACCATGAGGGTAGCGCACCCTCAGAATTCCTAATTGACGTTGGAGGTTTTCTCAGGGACCTTTAGAATACCTACCTGACAGAAGAGTAGAAATTTATAAGAGAAGCCAGGTTGCAAGGACACTTCTAGATGAAAAGAGAGAATTGAAACTCTGCCCTAAAGTCTCAAACCTACTATTCAAATTCTTCCTCCTAAAAAGGAAACAACCTAAAACTGAAGCAGGAGGAGTTGAAGTCTGACTGGCATAAGAACTTCCCAATAAATCCCAAAGTGTACTTGGATGCCTTGTTTCTGATAGTGGCACAGTTTTTAAAAGTCCCCACCCCATATCCAGTGGCTCACTCCACCTTCTCCAGGTTCCCTGATCTTGTCATGCTCAGTTCACTGGGCCTACTCAGGAAAAGCCCAGGTTCCTTAGGCTTTCCTATCCCAACCTGTGCTGTGCCTATGACCAATAAGCTAATCTGGGAAGTCCCTTCTGAGGTCTAACTCCAGCCATTCCTGTAGCACTGGAAATGGAGAGGACCACCATACAGCTAGCACAGCTGCCAAAGAGAAGCTGACCAGAGAGGAACCTGTGAGGAAGGTTCTGAGGGAAGGCAGTTCTACCTCAGTTTCTCCTCCTGCCCCCCTTTCTGTTTTCCCATTGGATCCTTGGAGATGAAGGGGATGGAACAGAATGGTTCACTTCACTAGAGAACTCTCTTAGCTTGGGACTCAGGATTCACAGGAGTTGGGAGCAAGGTAAACCTCTGAGTTCTAATCATGACCCTTGTTATTCTCTTCTGTGCAGTGGGTCTGTGGAGAGGGACTATAGAGAGGGGTGTTTGTCTCCATCAGCCTGAGTCCTTTTGGTCCCTCTAGAGTCCCTTTGAAGCCTTTTTCTTTCTGTGAATCCAAATCCCAGTTCCTCAAGAGCCCTCCCAATGATATCTCTTCCTCTGCCCCCTGAGTCCACTCCCTTCCTTGGAGGGCAGTCACCAAATCCTCCCTGCCACTTTCCCTCTGCTTCCCCGGCACTGCATGGAGATCTTGGCCAGGAGCCCTGGCTCTGCAGGCTCAGGGTGAGGGCTGTGCCCTGGCGCCCTCCCTCTGAGGTGCCATTCCTCCCCTGCCTCATTTGCTGCTGCTGACCTTACTGAGTTAAATTAAAAAGCAATGTTCTGTGTGCAGCGCCAGCCCCATGGAGCTTGACTCTGGGAAGACGAATACAATTACCGGCCCCTCCGTCTCCCTCTCATCTGGCTGCCTTATAATTTTTTCCCCCGCTGCCTGGTATGCAACATTTATGTTTTTAATAACACCAGAATGGTTTTGACCTTGGGAATTCATAGCAGAATGGGCACCGTGAGAGGCCCCAACGTGATTGGCGTTTGTCTCAGTCCTTTGCAGGGAGAAGGCTCTGTCTGGTGCCTCCTAGGTACTGGGGAAGGTGTGGGGAGGCTGGCTGCACCCAGAAGGTCTAGGTGGAAACCTTAAAACCTAAGTGGACAAGGAGGTAGATTGGGGAGAAGGAAAGAAAAAGAGGAGGATTTTGTCTTTTTCAGGTTTCTCCAAGAGGATGAAAGTTGTATTAAGGTATTTGAGAGGTTGGGATGTTTTTCTCCTCTTGTTTCGTGAGGAAGGAGTCCTTGATGGGGGAACAGCATGGAGCACACGTGTGTGGCGGCTATTCTAAGGGTGGTGTGGGGCACACGTGTAGGTACACATTCAGTCCATGGCCCATGAGTTTGCTCTTGTGCCCCCTCCCCCACTGGCTCCATCCCTCCTCAGTTACCTTCACCCCCATCAGCTCTTCAGCTCCAAGGAAAGTGGAAGAAATGAGGGCTAGATAGAAGACTGGGGTCATACTCAAAGTAGAGCTTCTCAGCTGAGGGTAAAGCAAACAGGTCAGAGCCCTGCTTAGGACTTGCAGTTAGGTTTTCTTTCTCCTTCTTCCTGCCTTTTCTTCTCTCTCCTTTCTGTGCTTGCCTCCCTAGGTGACTCAGCATTTGAAGTTAAAGGTAAGTCAATGATGGCAAGAAGGATCTGGAGGAAGAATAGGTGGGGCAGTAGAGGGACAAGAAGAGGCAAGAAGCAGTGAAGGGTCTGGGAGAGAGGACCCTTGGGAAGAGAAAGCTGGGGACCTAGGAGGCCCCTCTCTTCCATCTGTACAGGGATGTGGTAGGAGGAACCAAGCTTAGTGCTTCTCTGTCTTCAGCTTTGAGAGGCTTCTGGAAATACAGGGAAAAACAGAAATTATAAATGAAGAGAAGCTCCTCTTGCAGTTCAGGAAGTAGGACGAGAGGGGAAGGGGCTATGGGATTCTGAGGGCAGGGGGTGTGTGTGCCTAAAGGTGAGAGGGTGTGACTCTGTCTCCGTGGTTAACAGCCCTCTACGCACCAGTTATGTATGTAAACACGGGGAAGGATGTAGTTTTGACATTGACTCTTTTAAACTAAGGGTTGTGTGCTGGCTTTCCATTGGGGCCTGAAAAGTATGCTTTTATTTCAGGAGCATCAGCCAACACAATGGGAAGAACCCTGTACTGAGAATTGAGAAAACTTAGATTCTGATTCTGGCTCCATTTATCAACCGGAACCTTAGGAAACGTCGCTTCTGTTTTTGAACTTGGGTGTCATTTGCTGTACAACTGTGAAGGAAAAGCCAAAAGGCCCTTCTGTCCCCAGTGCTGGGGGGGACCAGAAAAAGAAAGAGGGCTGGGATGGGTGATGGCATTTCAGGATCCTAAGAACCTGAGAAAGGATGTCAATGTAGTGGTCTGCAAAAGAGATTTCCTGAATTCGGAAATTCACGAGCTGTTGCTGGAGCAAGGCTCCCTCAGCTTGGGCAGCACAAGCACAGCCCCATCTCAGATCTCTCACCCAGGCCCGAGGTCTGGCTCTGCTGGGAGCACCGTTCTCTGCCGCCCTCCTGTGGCCGCCGCGCCCTTTGCAGGTCGCTGCGGAGAAGGCTCTGCTCAAGTCCGCAGAATTGCGTCCCTCGCCCCCTGGTGGAAATTTTGTATATTACAAGAAGAGATCTTCGGTTGTCCAACTGCATCTTTTTTCCCCATTTCCCTAGTTTCTGGAGGCACTCACAACCTCCTTAATGCTGGGAAGGTCTTCCTGAGATTTAACCCTCTCTACTATTGCCTGAAGTTTTAAGTGGTGTTTTTTTTAAACCCCTCACCTGAGGACATTTTTTTCATTGCTTTGAGAGAGAGATAGACAGAGAGAGAGAGAGAGGGAGAGAGAGAGAGAGAAACATCGGTGTGACAGAGAAACATCAATCGGTTGCCTTCATACATTTTCCAACAGGGGATCAAACCTGAGTATGGACCCTGATCGGGAATTGAGCCCATGACCACAAGTCTATGAGATGACGCTCTAATCACCTGAGCTATACCAGCCACGGCTAAGTTCTGCTTTTTGGAGGATGTGCAATGGAGAAAAGGGCTGAGACAAAGACATTGAGTGAAAAGGGCAATTTGTTTTCTTCCTCCTTGGGTTTTATCTCAACTTCAGACTTCCTAGGGTTGCTGAAAGTTTTCAAAGAAAGATATCAGGGTCTGGTGATGCTCCCAGAGAAAATAGGTTTGAAGCAGACCAGGAATTACACATCTTCTGCGAATTTACACAGGAGCTTAGTCCGTCGGTATCAGCAGGGAGATGGATTGGCAGGAGCCAGGAGGCAACAGACAGGGATGATGGAGGGAGATGGCAGATATGACAGATGCTGACAGGGCTCGTTATTTGCTAGCTCTGGAATCCCCTCCCACCCACCAGGCTGCCCTTGGCCCTCCCCTTCTAGTATTCAATGCTTGTTAGTGACTGTCTTTGGGGAGAAACCCAGTGGACCAAGCTGCATCGGGGTGGGCAAGGGAGGGAGAGGAGGAGGGTAGATGATGGAGGAGGAGTAGTTGGAATGGCTGGGATTTGGAGCTGGGGTCTGAGGATCATTTGTATGCTTGGAAGGCTTGGCAGAGGAACTTGTCCAGGGGGCAGATACTGCCTTGCTGGGATGGGTGAGTGAGGGGGAATATTTAAAGGAATCGAGTTCCACTGATTCAGGCACTAAGTATCAGAGGACTGGTGAAATATGAGACAGTAATTTATCAGGCACTTCCTATATACAAGGGTGAGAGGTGCTCTGAGGGGGATCAAAGAGGAGCCCACATGTTCCCTGCTCTCTTTCCGATATCATTTCCCCCCGGACTTGTTGCTCTCCATGTGCCTGTCCGAGGGGTGTAAGGAGCTGCCTGGCAACTCTCCCTCTGGGGTGCTGAGACAGAGCTTCCCGGGCACATTTCTGTTCTTCACATGCCTGCCCCCTCCAGCAAAGTACCCCCAGTCGGCCTCCCACCTCTCCTCAATTATTTTTTTTAGAATGTGCAAGACGTGTGGCTACCTGGGTGAGAGAGGGGGCCCTCAAGTGCCCTCCCATTATTTTCAGTGGCTCCCAGTGGACAACTGGGGCTGGGGGAGGGGTAAGGCATGCGGCTCTGAGACTGGCAGCCGGCAGGGAGGGGACTAGCATTTGGAGTCGCAGAGAATGTTCTGTGAGGAGGAGAATGCTGCAGTCGGAGCCCGTGCTGCATCCTAATCAGCGCTGCGGAGGCTGCGCTGCAGGACCGTCAATCTTCCACACAAAGGGTCACCCGCCGGGTCCCCCTTGACGCCCTCCGCGCTGGCCCACCCCCATCACTGCGGGGTGGTGCAAAGGGGCAGAGAAGGGGGAGACAGACACACAGACAGGGACAGAAAGACCCATTAAATTCAAGCCAAGACTGACAAAGTGGGACCAAAAGGCAGATTCAGGCACAGCACACTGGGGATTAAGAGGGATGGAGACACAGAATGACGAGAGATATTAGCAGAGTGGGAAGGAAGAGCCAGAGAAGAGACAGACCCAGAAGCAGAAGAGAGGAAAGAGAAAAGAAAGACTGACAACAAACACAAAGACAGAAACATCCAGAGGCCAGAGACAGCAGGGTCAGAGAGGGACTCGGAGATACGAGGTGCACCCAGGCTTGCAGGAAAACAGAAAACATGAGCCCAGAGCCAAAGACAGCAAGCAACCTGGGGCCTGGGCTGAGAAGACACTGAGAGAAGTGTGCACAGAGATAGAGAGAAAGAGAGACAGAGAAAAAGAGAGACAGAGAAGGGAAGGGGAGAAATGGGAGCCAGAGGAGGGGTGGAGGAGGAGGCAGTGAGAAGGGCCAGGTAGAGGCTGTAGAGGGTGGGATGGAGGATGGGGTCAAGGGCTCTTCTGGCCTCTCAGGACCTGGGACTCAGGTGGAAGAAGAGGTCCGTGTGTGTGTGTGTGTGTGTGTGTGTGTGTGTGTGTAAGAGGAGCAGGAACACAGCAATTCCTAGCTCTGTGCAAAATGCCAGTCATCTGGCATTGAACTAGACTTTCGCACAGCCTCCCTCTGCAGTGACTGCTCTGAGCAATGGGAGTGGAAGGCGGGTAAGAGAACAGGAAAAGATGGAAGTTAGAGAAAGGCTGGCACGGGTAAAGAAATGACAGAGCCCCAACCGAAATCAGGGAAAGAAACTGGTGCTGAAAAAGGGAGGAGAGAAATCAGTAGAAGACAGAGAAAGAGGTGGAGAAAGAAATACGGTGGAAGAGTATGTGGACAAAAGGCAGAAAGACAGGGAGAGGCAGGGAGCCTCTATCTGCAGGAGGGAGGGAGGGGCGGGGAGGGAGAGCACACAGTGAGACTGAGGGGTGAGGGGTGAGGGGTGAGGGACGCAGGCAGGGCACCCATCTCCTCAGAGAAGTTGGGCTGGGATACAACAATCCTGTGCTGGACTGGGGAGACAGTCAGTGAGTGGATTTTTTAGGGTGATCTCGCTTTTTATTTTTCCACTAAGAAACTATTCCACAGCATGCCGTCTTCTTCCACGTAGCCCTTTCAGGAGCTGGTGCAGTTGCTCAGGTCATTCCTGTCCTTCCTCTTTGGGGATTACCTACATAGCCTGCAGCGTAACTCTGGGCATCCTCGCCAGAGGCCAGTTTTTATACTTTAGGGTGGATCTAATTTTTGAAAACAGCCAAGTTGTCCCCTGGACCCAGTCAGGAAGCAGTATTTCTAGTTAAGAGTGAGGTGAATACAGTGGGGGGGGGGGTATGCCCTCCCCCAAAGTGTCTCGGAAAGGTTATTTTGAAGGAGATATTTGCAGATGTGACAGAAGGGGATTTCTAGTGACTGCTCGAGGCCCAGTTTCATTTTTCCATCTGTCTGTTAAAACTAGGCAGTAGTGTTCCCAGGAGCACCACAGCCTGATGCGCTGGAGGGGTGAAGCCTGGCATTTGACAGAAATACTCTGGCAAGTGGTCCTGCCCCCTTGGGGAGTTTATAGTCCCCCTCTCTGCCAACATAATATGCAAAGTAACCTGGTGACACTCACCATAGCACTGATCAACATGTGCAAGTGCTAGGGTAAATTCGGAATTAGAGCCAGTTAGGTCATCAGGGAAGACTGCCTGGAGGAAGGGAGGTGTGGAAGGAGAAAGCGAACAAGGCATGCATGGAGTAGAAGAGGGAGAGTGCCTCCCCTGACGGCTCTGGGGCCGAGGGCAGCTTCGCTGGACTGGGGCAGAGAATCGCACTGGGCCAGCACCTGACATGGGATAGCGCGCAGCACATTTTGAAGGAGAGTCTGGGTGATCTCGATTTGCTCCCAGAGGAACTTGGGCCCGCTGGAGGGTACACTGACACGTGTCTGGTGGTGACGTGTGTGCGCAATTATCTGGACACGTGTGCACCCAAGTTTGCAGTCTTCTCTGTGAGTACGTGGGTGGGGAGGGGCGCGCACATCCGGGTGGCTTTGTGCCCCCGCTCTTGTCTTTCCATCTGTGTGTGTGATTGGCATGTCATTATGAGCACATTTGTTCATTTGTGTGTTTCTATGTGGTCACGTGTGGGTATTATCTCGATTGCTTTTTGTCTATTTTATTTGACTACATGCAGTGGAGGGCAGCGCGTGTGTCTGTGCATGTGTGTTGTGTATGTGTGTGCATGCCAGTGTCTGCAGAAGGAGTGGGGCCAGCGGGGAGCCCTGGCTGCCCAAGCATCACCGTCTGTCTCTCTCCCTCAGATGGCTCCATCTGCCCTCATTGAGGTCGTGACAAGGGGGCAAACAGCAAAACGGCAAACTGCTACGCCCAGAGAGACCAGAAACATTGTAAGCCACGCTCAGACTCCCCCTGCGGGGGACAAATCGGCGTGAACAGCCAGAGGGACCCACTAACAGATAGATGCAGCGTCCGAGCGCACAAGCTGCTTTTGGGACACGCTCCCCAGAGCAGGGAGCAGGTGCACTCACAAGCACAAACACTTAGGCACACACAGGCCTACCACGCACAGAAGGACGCACACCCTTGCTCATGACCTCCCTCTCCTCGGCCCTCTTCCAAGCCGTGTGGCCCCGCATTCCATCACCTCCAAACGCTTGCCAGAGTGTGAGGCTATGGGGCTGGGGGCGCTCACTCGGACCTAGGTGCCAATCACTGGATGTCTGCTCCTCGG
Organism: Micronycteris hirsuta; assembly: GCA_004026765.1. Lineage (NCBI taxonomy): Eukaryota > Metazoa > Chordata > Mammalia > Chiroptera > Phyllostomidae > Micronycteris > Micronycteris hirsuta. The sequence goes on from PVJI01004932.1 coordinate 28,008, forward strand.
GAGATGGCAGGGGTGGTGGGGTGTGTGTATGCGTGCCCCTTCCTTCACTCCTTCCCCAGTCCTGCCACCTCCCGCTCCCCCTTCCGGCCCGCAGTTTCCGAAATCGCCCGGCGGCCGAGAATTCATTAGCGGGGGGCGGATGTAAACGCAGCGCGGTGGAACGTTTTAATTAGGCCTGAACAATAAACAAGCTAAACGAGGCGCGCAGGGCTCCCTGGCGGGCCCTCAGCCTCCTCTGCGCAGCGCGGACTCATTACCGCTGCAGCCAATTTCATGCCAGCGCCCGGCGCGGGCAGGGCGGGGAGGGCGGGCGCGCGCGCTCGGGGGCCGCGGGGCGCCGAGCGGGGGCGTCTGGGAGAGGGCAGCGCCACCGGGCGCACTGCGGCTGGGCTAGTGCCCGCCCCGCCGGGGTCGCCGCTCCCCCATTTTCCACTCTCCATCTGCTTTTCTCAGTGTCCTTGAGATGAAGGTCCCTCCCCACACCCCAGACAACCGGCGCGAGCGTCTGGCTTTCCTTTTCGGGTCTCTCTCTCTTCCTCCCTCGCTCCCCCGCCCCTCTCGCCCTCGCTCACTGCGGCGGACTCAGCTCCCGCGCTCTGCCTCCAGCCCTCGCTTCCTCTTTTTGCCGCAGTCTCCAAATCTCTTGCAGAGGGTCTCCCCCGCTTTTCACTTTTGCCTCGACTTCAGCTTTCCTCTCGGAGCTGCTATCGTAGGCTCCTCCGCTTTGTTGCCCGTCCCCTCTGTCTGTACCCGCCCGGCCTCCCCCTCCGCGTTCTCCTTCGCTTTTCCCGCGCTCTGCCCGAGGCTGCGGCAGTACCCTCGTCTGCGTTCATCTCTGTTTCTGGCCACGTTCTTTCTCCGACTGGCCCTTCTACCCCTAGGTTTCAGGTGTGGTCGCTGGGCTTTGACCCCGCTGCCTACCAAATGGGGCTCTTCTGGCCACAGCCAGTTTGAGTTTGCCTTCTCTTTGTGAAGCTGTAGGCATTGCTTGTTTTTTCCCGGTCTCTGCCAGGACTTCCCTGGTGACAGTGATCAATCAGGGGGTCCAGGGCTGAGTTTGAACCCCAGCCCTGTCCTCTTTATATAGCCTCTTAACCTGCCTGGGCTTACTTACCTGTAAAATGTGGGAAATAATGTTAGGTGCTTCAGGGCACCTGAGAGAATTAGCGATGTGATTATCAATGTAACATACTGGGCACATGGTATGTACTCAATATATATTAGCTCATTTTATTATTCGCCCTTATTCAGTCTGCGTCCCTGTCTCCTTAGCCTGGAATTTAAAAAAAATGTTTTGAGGAGAGAAGAACCAAAGTTACAGACTTTATAGGCCAAAACCAGTTGAAGATCAGAAATTTCATGTGATTCAACCTAATAGATGCTCTGAACACAGGAAATGGATGTGAGTGGGATAAGAACGGAGGATGAGGACTGGACTGAACCACAGGACACAGAAAACCACGTGGACCGGTGCACTGCGCTGAGCAAATTCAGACCCAGGTAGCCTGGGGGCATTTGGAAAGCCCACCCTGCTCAGTCCTATTGGGCAGCAACAAACACCCCCTGTGGCCTGGTTTGCAGTGAGTCTGGGAGTCTGCTCCCATAGTAATTCATTTTAAAGCTAAAAAAACAAAACAGAAACAAACAAACAAAAAAACCCAGATCGATGTGTTTACCCTTCCATTTTGAAAAGGTAAGGTACTACTTTTCCATTTCATGGATGAGGCTTACACAAGTTAGCTAACTTGCCAAAGGTCCCCTGGGCAGAACATGCTGAAAGGGGTGTAAGAGTCGGGTCCATTGCCCTTTGAGGCGTAATCTCTCCCTTACACAAGCAGGCCCCAAGCCTGGCCGAGTCCCAGGGTGGAACCTGCAGAAGGTGGCACCAGAATACAGCAATTTGATTCCTTGCTCTGCCACTTACCTGCTCTGTGACCTGAGGCAAGTTACTTAACCCCTCTGTGCCTTAGTTTTATTATCTATAATATGGCAATACCAATGCCTGTTTCTGTGGCTTGTTATCCAGGGTAAAATGAGATTTTTGCAAAAGAACTGTGTACAGCTGTAAAGATTTAAATATATTTCAAACCATCCTCATCCTTATCTCTTATATCTTCCTAGCTTATTCTCTCCATACCAGCTGAACACATCAGCCTCCTGCTTCCCAAGCCCTTTGTGCCCTCCCGCCTCTAGCCCTGGCCTGTACTTCTCCTTCAGTCTTGCTTTATACTCTCAACCTCTATCCCACTCTCCTTTCCACGGGCCCCTCGGCACTCGAAGGATTGGGCTACACTCTAGTAACTTAACATGCATAACATGCATTTTTTTTTGCTCTGCCTGGGTTTCCTGTCTGGTGTATCTCTCTTCTCACATCAGAGAGCAGCCCCTGTCTTCTCCCTTTGGACTCTTCCCTCCCCACATTGGGTTCGCAGGGTGAATCCAAAGAATGGACACTGAGAGGTGCAGAGAGGTTGAGATAAAACAGGAGAGGGAGAGCGGGGGCGGGGACAGGATACCAGGCGCGGCAGCTGCATATGGGGGGAGTGATCCACAGGCCACAGGCCGAGTGATCCTCTGCAGCATGTTTGCCGTGACCTGGGGAGAGGAACTGTCATCTGCCGCCTGCAGCTAAGGGCTAGAGGGGAATACTTTCCTAATGTTTATAGAGACTATATTTTGCCCCATGATATGGGAGATGTCATCTGGTGGTCAATCCCTCTCGAAAAGAAAGAGCAGTCAAGAGAGGGCTTTCCTGTTCCTTTTTGGTGTGTGTGTGTGCACCTCATCTGTTCGAGCGTTTACCAACGCTAACTCTAAGGAAATCCATTCCAAAGTGTACCAAATTCCTTTTGCCGAAGTTAAGCCCATCTCTTTAGTGGAGGCATTTTCTGAAGTCTAGGGTCTGGTTCAATGTCTTTCATAAAAGATGTGTGTGTGTGTATGTGCGTGTGTGTGTGTGTGTGTGTGTGTAGGGGGGGAGGGAGAAGGTAAAGGGTAGCACATGGAGAAGAAATGTAATTACCCAGCTCCTGGCTTTAATTACATGTAATCCCTGGACATTCTGAATGTTATTAAACCCCTAAGTGTCCATGGGGGTGGGATGGACCTGGTGGATTTTGTTCCCTGATCTTCTCTGCAGGACTTCTCTGGATGTTCCCTCTCTACCCTCCCTCCCCATCCCAGCCTTTGGCGGCACCGTATCTCCAGGCTACAGGTGGCGCTATAAATCAGCTTTCCCAGAAAGGATGCCATCAACTGCCCACTCCAGCATCCCACTGGCCCTTTATCTTTCCCAAGATCCTCTGGTTCCTTCTCTCTGAACCCAAATGCTCTCTCCCCTAACACCACTTTTTTTTTGATAGCCCACTTAGCTGTTTGGGGGGAAGGGCTGTTTCTGCAAGGAGCCCCCTCTCCTCCTAAGTGGCGTACTAATTACAAACAGAGAAAGCCTGGTCTGGGAGGTTGACTGTCCCCAGCTCTCTGGGTTGGTGGAGGGAGCCAGGAGCTGGGGGATTTAAAGTGCAATTTCCTGTACCTTTTTCATTTCCTGCTGGGGGTTGTGGAGAGCAATAAGCAAGGTGGGTGGCAAGGGCCAGCACGGCTGGGCAGATGGGGGATGGGCCGAGGGAAGCATCCATCCACACACTCTTCAGCCATCTCCTCTTTTAGGTCTGAAGGTGAGGGCGGGGGCACTTGATAAATCAGTACCTGGCACTCCTTCCAATCCCCCTCTTACCTTCTTGAGGTACAGAAACTTGAGTAGAGAGGAATAAAAGCCAATCCAGGTTCAATGATTGGAATATGAAGTGAAGGAGTAGGAAGGAATCTTAGAAATCCTTTGGATCCCCTCAGGTTACAGGTGATGAAGGGCACTGAGGCCTTCGGGAGGGCACAGCCTGCCCAAAGTCACATTTTTGTCTAGTGGTGTGACTGGGATTTACCTGGCTCTCATGACTCTCTGTTCAGTGCTCTCTTCAGTCAGAGTGGGCTGTGGGTTGGTGATGTGTCTGCGTGTGTGCATGGGCGTGGTGGTGGGATGAGATCGGAGGAGTAGGGCAAAGGGCTAGGGGCATGTGAGGAAGTCCCTGGACAGCTCGGTGTCCAGGTCCTGAAGTATTCGCCATTTGGTGGGTCTTGTAGAAGAGCACAGGGAAGTCCGACCCTGGGGAAGTCTTTGTGGGTTGATCCAGGAGACATGCTTGTGGGTAAAAAAGAGGAGAGGGAGGCATCTTGGCTCTTGGAAACGATTAGACCCACGTCTCTTCTTACCCTCTCCAGAGGTGGATGGGGTGGGGGAGGGGGCACGGTAGAGGACAAAGGAGCCAATTATTGAGTGAGTGGATTAATTGATTAATTGTCCAGAAGCTTCCAATGCTCCCCCAACAATGACATCCCCTCCCCCCGACCCCAGTCAGGCATGGCCTCGGTTGGCCCGGATTATTAATTAGGGCTTGAAGTCATTTAACGATGATTTCATTATCGACGTGCTGTCTGTCTCAGGCTGAGCCCGGTTGCCAAGGCGACTCTGATCGATTGCCTTCCGGTCTCCTTCAAGTCTGCTGGTTCCTGCCTCTCCGGAGCCCGGCCGTTGGCGAGCCCTCCCTAGCGGCCTCCTCTGGTACTGCAGAGCTTCCCAGTTTCCAGCTTTGTGTGACCCAAAGAATTAGACTTGTCTTGGAGCCTGGGCTGCCCAACCTTGTTCCCTATTCCAGATGTACTGACCTACCTAGCTGTTGCCAGGGCCCTGGGAGATTCGGTCCTCCTTCTCTCTGGTTTATGAAGCCCCTGTGATCCTGCCCCTGCTGGCCATTCATCTGGATTCCTTTGAGATGGGTATAAGAAGAGGTAGATGACAACAGTTATTGTCCTATCACCTCTGAATTTAGCTTTGGGAGGCCCAAATCATCTGAGATGAGGTTCTTCTTTCTCTAGCGATTACATCTGGCTTGTGGGAACTTAAATGTGACTGCCAGTGAAGGGGATGGGGAGAATAATTCCTCTTAGATTGCTTCACTTATTGTTCTTAGGGTCTTCCCTGGCTCTCAGGGTTGCTGGGAGAGCTAGTCTTTGCAGAGCTCAGCTACTCCCTCAGACTCAAAAAGCCTGGGATAAAAAGGCAGGGTCCAGCTTGCCATGCTATCTCAGATCTTCAGAAACTTGCCTGGTTACTCCATCACTGGTCCCTGAAAACCTAGCTTCACACATGTACATTGGCCCCAGGATCTCCATTTCATGCCTCTGGTTTCTTCTTTTGTGGGTTTCCTGTGTATATTTGTGGGGGCCAGTTAGTGGAGAGTTGCTCGAAGGCATTGATCATGACTTCTCAGGAGGTGTCTAAATTGTTGACCTCAAAGTAATAGACAGTTACTGGTATCTTATTTTGGTTATATTCTGCGTACTGCTTCTTTAGCTCTCAAACACAGGCATCTTCCCCGTCCTTATCTCTCCTCACCTTTCAACATGTGATCCCTAACCAAAGTCTATCCCCAATATCTCCTCCATAATTTGCCTCCCTTGCTTGCCTGCTTACCTCTATTCCTTTCTCTGCTCCAACTCCTCCCTGCGCTGTTTGCAGGAGGCTGCATTAGCTCTGAAAAATTTAGGGCTGAGCTTCAGGCCTTTTTTGATTTCAGCATTTTGGGGGACAGAGTGCGAGAGGCAGGTTGGGTTTTTATACCCATGTAGGAGTTTCTGAGATCCCCCATGTTGGCACTGGGAGAGAGCCTGGGGGCAACTCTGGCAGCAGCTTCACCCTATCAGCTTTCTGGGCACATCCACCACGGAGCAGCACCTGAGAGGGAACGGGCTCAGCAGCGAGCCGAGTGAGATTGAAGAGGATCATAAAGAAAATATATATCCCCTCCCTGGCCTCGCTCCCTCCTCCTGCTCTACACTTGCCTTCTTCTCTCTCTTTGTCTTGCTCCCTCCCCCCTCCTCACTGCATCCCTGCTTTCTTTGTTCCTCCTTTGCCTCCTTCACCTTCATTTCTGTTAGGCAGATCTGTCTGTCTGTCAGTCAGTCTGTCCCTCAGTCTGTCTGTCTGACTCCAGATAATTTTCGGTCTGAGTTTTTCTAGAACTATATCTGCCATCAGTTAGTTTCTGTCCCTCCTTCCTCTCCTCCCTCGGTCTCTGAGGGTCTCACACCGTCATACCTTTATGAGCTTCATCGTGTGTGCCTTACATTCTCTCCGTTCCCATCTCTTCCCATCTATCTCCTTTTGCTGCCTCTCCTGTCGCTGTTCCCAGCTCTTGCCTTCCTTCTGTCTCTCTTTTTTGCCTCTCTTATCTTTGTCTCAGCCTCTTCCCCTGTGTCTGGCTCACACCACTGCCAGCCTCCCCATGTCTCCCACCTCCCACCCCTCAAGGTTTAGCTACTTCATGTGAAATCACCTGGATGGGCTCCAATTGTCAGCCCCCCCCCGTTCTGTACCCCCTCCTCCAAGAGAGATTTATGGCACCAACTCTACATCCTCTGCATTCCCCCCAGCCCTGGACCAGTTCTTTTCATTACCTGGTGATTATCTGGGGGCCCTGGCATGTCCCCTGGCCTCCCACCCCTATCCAGCAGTGAATAGCATAGGGAGAAAGGGGAAGGGATTGCTCTTGGGACCAGATGCAAGGACATGGAGACCCTCCCCCTACACCCGCCCTTCTTTCCCTGAAGCAGATGCACATCTGGGAAAACCCCAGCTTGAGGCAGAGGAAGACAGCTCAGGACTGTTGGAACAGACATAAATCAAACACCCAGATGCCCCTCCCATACTGTTCTGTCATTACAGCCATCATTCCAATTCCTGCCTGTCGCCTTTGCCTCTAGGAATTTTGGCTCTGTAGTCTTGGCTGGGGCCACTCAGTTACTACCGAGTATAATGCCTAGAACAAAGGAGGCATGCCCTATGCCTAATGGAGATATATTGGGGCAGGGTTAATGTGATTTTTAGGTTTTCCTTTGTTGGAGGTTCTTTCTGAGATTCGATGCAGTTCTTTCTGCTTTAATTTCAATGCTCTGTTTTAGTGTTGTTCGTATAGCCTCCTACCTCTTCAGAGTTCCGCCTCTACCCTTCTCGTCCCCTCCCTCCCACCTTCACCTCTTCTAAACTTAGAGTTTAGAAGGACAGTGGCACTGTCAGGTAAAGGCAGTGGCACCCCCTTTCCTTGAGGCCAGTGGGTTCTTGGGCTGATCATACTTCCATTCAGCCTTCAGTCTCTAAGTAGGCCCCGCCTTCTCCACCCCGGGCCGTTCACAGACTTGCCTGTTTGAAGATTAACATTCTGGGATGGAGGAGGCAGCTTCCTTTGGTCACTCACTGTCTCAGAGTCTTGGAAGACCTACTTTTTGAATGTCTAGAGCTGGAAGCTCTCTAGGCAGGGGCCTATATCTTTTTCCTCTTTATTTGTTCCAGCACAGTGCATATTCAGTTAGAATATGTTATGAATGCTGAATAACTGTCTCAGAAAATAAATCCCTTGTGATGAAGCTTAAACTAGTTCCCCTTTAGTTTCGTCTTTGGAGTGATGGGAAACGTGGGTGAGGGGGCTCAGATGGATGGGTGGTTGTGGTAAAGGAACCTAGTAGGAGTATCCTGGGAGAGTTTGGGGGTCCCTTTAGCTGAATCAGGGACTGGCTCCCAAATCACCACAAGCAGGGCCCCACCCCTTCTCCAGACTCTCCTTCAGCCAACGGAGACTTCTACACCCACTTCTTGCTGCCAGGCTCCAGCTGCCTTTAAGCCCTTTCTCACTCAGGCAGGGCCTCCCCGCTCGCTCACTCAGCTTCCGTGGCCCACCTCTAGCTGCCCTCCTGAATTTGGGGCTAAGCCATCTCGTTCACCCTACCCCATCCCTTCCCACAACCCCACCTCCTCGGGGCTGCCTCCCTGGGGCCCTCCCCTGATTCCTGGTGCTGCTTGGCTAAGCCCCTTACCTGTCCCCGTTTGGCTTGCATTTTTCTCCTCAGGTTTTTCTCCTTTGAGGTGGAAAAGAGCATGGGCAAGTTATAGACTTGGTAAGAAAGCAGAGCCAGAGAGAAAGGCTGGGCCAGGAGTGCTGCTGGTACTAGAAGCCCTACGGGGTTTGAGTAGAGGGTATTCCATGGCTCCAGGGCAGGATTGGAGGGTGTAGGCCCCAGGCCTTTCGAGCTTGGGGAGGGTGGGTTGGTTTGCTGAAGCCAGAGGCCTATACTCCGTTCTCCTTCAAACCAAAGATGTCCTCAGCAGAGGTGGTCCTAGGAAATATGAGTTAGGGGAGGTTATTCCTGGATCCCTCTCCTCCAGAGTCCTCCTCTCTCTGCGGTGCCCTACATCCTGGCCTTTCCTTTCTGGCCTGGTGCAGAGCTTGCTTTGTTAATCTTTGTGTTTCTCACAGGGCCCAGCACATCGTACGCTTAGACATGTTCTTTGAGTGAATGAAATTCTTCTACCTGCATCGGCTGCTTCCTTCATATTTGCCTCCCTTTCTTACTTATGATTCTGAAAGCATCTGTGTCTTATCTTCTTAGGGAGGGCGTTGTTGAGAACTTTGCAGAATATCAGCTCCAGTTTCATAAGGTAGTCCACAATAATGAGGGAGGATTTGAGGGTCTTCTTGCTAGATGCTCAAGGAGCTAGATTTGCATTTTTACAGCTGCTGAAGGTTATCTCCCTGCCTTTCTTATCTAATTTTAAAAAGCTGTGGTGGGGACTGTATACCAGGTCAGGTTGTAGGAGGAAAGATTACAAAGTTCCACTGGGGGTGTGGCTGCCTAGTGGTCTTTAAATCACTGGATGGAGGCTTGTCTGAGGGCCCAAGTATATTGTAAATGAGCCAGTGCTTAATAAACCTTGAAACTTGATGGCTCTGTTCGCTCTTGGAATCTATCAAATTTATGTACATGATAGGCATATTTATTGATTGATAAACGTTTGGAGGAGAAGCCTGAAATAGGACTGGCTTCCTGGGTCTCCAAGAGGCAATTTACTGCTATCACAAAACATGTTTGCAACTCTTTAATTTCTAAAGCCTGTGGAGTCTTAAACTGTCCCCTCCCCCCACCACAAACACACACTTTGGGCAATACCCCCACTCCAGAAGCTCAGACAACACTTATCCATGTATGAAACTTGTTTTGTTGGTTACATGTGATAAATGTTTAGTTCCAAGTTGTCTTTCTCTTGCTCTCCAGCAGCTCTTGGGCAATATCTCTCTGTTATCAATTAACATATGATGTGTGTCTCCAGAAGGCAGACTCATTAAAAAAAAAAATCCTTACCCAAGGATGTATTCACTGACTCCAGAGAGAGAGGCCGGGGGTGGGGGGGAGAAAAACAACGATATGAAAGAGAAACACTGGTGCATTGCCTCCCTAATGCTCCCTGATCAAGGATCGAACCCACAACCTAGGTATGTGCCCTGACTGGGGATTGAACCTGCAGCTTTTTGGTGTATGCATCAGTGTTTTGCAGGCAAAGCATCAGTGTTTTGATTCTTCCTGGTAGCCCATGGGATGATGCTCTAACCAACTGAGCAAACTGGCCAGGGCAAGACTCATTTTTAGGCAAATGTAATTTCCTTTAAAAAGTACATTCCAAATTAATAAAATAATTTTTGGATTATATTGCTTTGGTTTATCCTTGTCCCTTTTTTCTTTTATTATTTAAGAGATCATGAGGCAGATTGAGGATTAGAAAGAACCAAGGAACAATAATAAAGAGTGTCCCTTAACAATCATGGTGCCAGAGGCTCTTCATTGTAAATTATGATGTACGCGCTAGGGGTGAGACAGGGGGGTCTTGGTGGAGAAGTCCTATTGATCTATTTTCGGATAAGAACTCAGGACATTGAGGCATGACACAACTTTCATATGACACAGCTGAGCTGGTTCCTAAAACAAAACAGAACAAAACAAAACAAAACAAAAATTAATTTTCCAAGGGAGATGGTGGGGGTGTGGAACAGCTATCTAGGACTATGAGAGAAACCAAGCAAAGTCTGGCAAGAGAGAACAGAGAAAGAGAGTCAACTACTCACGTGGGTGGACAGAAGGACACAGCGCTATGAGAGAGCTATCCAGAGAGGGGTTTGGCATCTCCTAAGCCACCCTGTGTGCAGCGCATTACCATGGGTGTTGCAAGGAGGTACATGGAAGAAGGGGCCACGAGGCTCTGACTGCTCACAGCCAGTCTAAAAGTAGAAGTAAGATATAATGATAGAAAGGACCACTAAGTGGATTTCTAGATTCTATGTTTTCAAGCAAAGGGAGGATTTGGGGGTAAAAAATAGAAACAAAGCTGTTTAGCAAGGCTTCTTGAAAAAAGGAAGAGGGCTCATTGTAGGCAAAAGCTGTCCTATGTTACAGCTGGAGATCGGAAATAAAGTGGCCAGGCAGATGGACTCCGTCTACTGTATTCTCTTGAGGACTTTTATTAGTTCTGGGTTGATAGGATGCAAGGTTGAAGAAAGTGGAGTAGAGAATCATGGGGGAGAAGGAGAGAAGAAATTGACTTTCACTGTTGACCTCAATATATTACATCACTTTCTAATCCCTTAATTTTACGCCCTGGCCAGGTGGCTCAGTTGGTTGGAGTGTCATCCCGTACACCAAAAGGTTGAAGGTTCAATCCCTGGTCAGGGCACATACCTGGGTTGCTGTTTGATCCTTGGTCAGGGTTTGATCCCTGGTCAGGGCCTGTACAGGAGGCAACTGATTGAAGCCTCCCTGCCACCCCCACCTCCATTCCTTTCTCTCTAAAAATCAGTGCGCATATCCTCAGGTGAGGATTAAATTAAAACAACAACAACAACAACAACTCTCTAATCCCTTCATTTTATACCTTTCTTTGCTTTTCCCAGCTCTCTTTCTAATTCCTGTTTGGGAAGTCTATTTTTGATTCTTCTTGGTAGCCCATCTAGTTTCTGAAGAGCTCTCTAAGCAGAAGTTTTGGCGACTGCTTTCCCATTGTCAAGTTGATAGTCTTATTATGGCATGATGGAAATGTTAAGAATTTCCAAAGTTGAATTCTGAGAGATTAACCTGTGAATGTGTCAAATGAAGAATTTTGGATTTAGCTTTACTTGTCTTCTCAGAAGTTATCCCAGAGAGATTAAGAAAAGCTTCACTGTTCACAACCATCCCAGAATGATTCTAGATGATATGGAGTATATGTAACCTCTAGAGGAGCTCTGGATATCCGATTGTTTACCCCAATAATGGTATAATGATACTACTGTAGTATCTGTGTGTAGTATGGACTCCATAAATATTGAGGGAAGGAAGCAAAACTGTTTTGGTTCACATCTGTATGGATTTTGGTATACATTGGGGTGGGTGGATTTCGTCTACATCATTTTGGTACATTTAGTCTGGAGTGTTTTGGTCTACATGGAGTGGGTGTTCACTGACTTGGAATTTAGCCTCTGCCAGGCTGGCATGGAATTTGAGAGGTGTAGTCCTGGCGGTGGTAGGGCAGGTAGATGAATTGGAGGACGTGGCTGTTTCTTCTTGGTCTAATGAACAGACTGTTTAGGGGCTGCCGTAGCTTTCAAGTTCAAGTCTTGCTTACAATTAGTAATATCTAGCTTCAGTGAAAAAACGTAAAGCAGCTTCTACCCAAAGTAGTTTTCATTTTGGAAAGGGAGAAAAAGTATCCTCCCCAGAAACATTAAAAAAATATATATATTTTTATTTATTTATTTATTTATTTATTTTTAGAGAGGAGGTAGGGAGGAAGGGAGAAAGAGAGGGAGAGAAACATTGATCAGTTGCATCTCTCAAGTCCCCAACCAGGGACCTGGCCTGTAACCTCGGCAGGTGCCCTGACTGGGAATTGCATCTGCATCCTTTCCGTTTGCAGGACAATGCTCAATCCAGTAAGCCACACCAGTCAGGGCCCAAGCAGCATTTAAACAATGCGGAACAAAGTAAGATTGTAAATGGGGGAGGATGCTTGGTAAACAATCGATGTGGTAAAGTCTTTCTAAGAAGACTCCTGGGAGATATGCTTGGTTATTTATATTCTTTAGCATGAGCTGAATTTGGTTACTTCGGTTTTCTTTCCACCCATTCAGGAAAGCTATCTGAGCTTCACTTTTCTTTCCCCGGGGAGAAGTGACACACTTACTGAAACATTACTACTGAAATGGTTTCCTCTCTGATTCTTTTCCTTTTCTGCACATATCCAAGACAGAATTTTTACTAGTTTTATATTTTAGTACCTAGATCTGTATTTGTATTGGTAGAAATATTTAACTGGATCTGTATATTTGAGCAAATTGGATTTATGGGTTCAGAGGGTGGTAGGATTTGTTTTGTCTTGTGTTTTGGTGGGGGACATAGCAGGAAGGTCTAAACGAAGCTCCATTTATTGGATTATAGCCTAACCGTCACACTATCATGAGATGTAGCTTGAACTGATGTTTCTCTGGGAAACAGACAAAATGCCAAGATGGGGTAATTCCTCCCTCTTCCATGCAGACTTCTCAGATTGACTCAAGGTATACGGAAGACACTCCGTAATCTTGCCAAGATTGAAGCCCTTACCACTCTTAACTTCCATCAGTTATGAAGTCATCTGGGACCTTGACATGCCCTTGCCTCTGATGTAAATACCATACTGTTCCTTTTTGATTTAGGAATTGCCTTTCTAGTGCATGGTTTATATATGCTTTGCTTAGTTTGGGAGTGGGGAAGAATTTACAGAGCACTCTTAATTGTAAGTTCCCAGAAGGGGGAATTCTCTATTTGCCACTATTGTCTTGCATGGTGTGTAAATGAGTCTGGTGATTTGGTGGTCATAGGGGTGGTGTTAATGATTTGGGGGGTGGGGAATGTTGCTTTTGCTTGAATTCTTTTACACAAAGAGTCATTTTGGCTCCTGAATTGTCTAACTTGGAATTTTCTTTTGTATGCATTCATACTTAGCTGAAATCTAATTTTTTTTTAAGATTTTTATTTTTATTATTTTTAGAGAGAGGGGAAGGGAGGGAGACAGAGAGGGAGAGAAACAGCAATGTATGGTTGCCTCTCACATGGCCCTCACGGGGACCTAGCCTGCAACCCAGGCATGTGCCCTGACTGGGAATCGAACCGGGACCACTTGGTTCCCAGCCCGCGCTCAATCCACTGAGCTACACCATGAAATCTAATTTTTAATGGTTTGAATTCAGTCTTTCTCACTTGGAGACCTTTTGTGGCTTTTACTTCAGGAAAATACCAAATCTTATGGAGACTATATAGTTTCTCACTTTAGACCTAACCAACCTAAACAGAATCTATTTACTTATTACTTACAGACAATACAGGATAAATGGTAGCAAATATAGAAAATTCTCTTCTCTGGAAGCTCACAATATCAGTGCATTTCATGGATACTTCTCCATCTTCCCAAGCAAGTAAAATTCTTTTAAAATAAATGAGTAGATCAAAAAAACTGTGGTGCATTTACACAATGGAATACTACACAGCAGAAAGAAAGAAGGAGCTCCTGCCCTTTGAGACAGTATGGATGGAACTAGAGAGCATTGTGCTAAGTGAAATAAGCCAGGTGGTGAAAGACAAATACCGTATGATCTCACCTACAAGTAGAACCTAATCAACAAAACAAATAAGTGAGCAAAATAGAACCAGAGACATGGAAATAAAGAATAGTCTGACAGTAACCACAGGGGAAGGGGGAAGGGGATAATGGGGAAACAAAGGGGAAGGGTCGTCAGGGAATGTGTATAAAGGACCCATGGACAAAGACAGTGGGGGAGGAGGATTGAATGTGGGGGGGGGTAGGGGGGAGAGTAATGGGAAGAAAATGGGAACAACTGCAATTGAACAACAATTAAAAAAAAGAAAAAAATTCAACCATTTGATTGTTGGGCCATTCCTCCTTTCTGTAGTCTAAACGTAGTTATTTCAGATTATCATATCATGTTGCGTAATGTCAAAGCATTAGATGACTTATTTTTCAAATTAAATAAAGCAATGAAAGTAATAATACTTTGTATTGTCTGCCTGTTCAGTCATTGGAAATCAAGGGGTTGACACTGGAGAAAATAATAAATGTCACAGAAAGTGTACTTTGTCTCAGCCATCTCGACTTACTTCCTTTGTACTGAACTTTGTTGTGGTGAAAGAGACTTGGGCCTAGGTTCTTGCTTCAGATCTCTGACATCACCAAGTTGGGCTGTAGATTCTGGAGTACTTCCTTGGCTGTGACCAGTTAACCCTTTGTACCTCAGGCTTAGCTGGGGGGAAAGCTTCACCAGTCAGGAGCTGTGCTCTCAGCTCCACCTCACCGTTTAGCACTGATACCCTCTTCCCTAACTGGGTATTCTCCCAGTGCAAGATTCTAGGCCAGTGAGTTACACCACTGGACACTAAGGAGGGGAGACGAGAGCATGTGTACTAGAGAGATCATATATTAGGCATGTGGTTAGAGAAGCTTCCTGAAGGAGGGTCATGTTGAACAGAAAAGAGGGTATTCTAGGCAGAGGTGAATGAGAGCAAGATATTCATATGTGGGGAAAGATTAATCCTGTTTAAGGAGACAGATTAGTCCTGTTCAAGCAGAGAGCCACAGAAAAGGTTAATAGTAGGAACTAGTGGTAGAAGACCAGTGAAAATAAAGCCCTAGGAGTATAATCTTAGAAGTTTGGATTTAACAGAGAGCAGGAAACTGCAGGTCTAGTTGGGAAAAGAGCTGTGTGTGTGTGTGTGTGTGTGTGTGTGTGTGTGTGTGTGTGTGTGTGTGTCTTTTTAAGGCTTGAGCAAAGTGTCATTTTCTAGAAGGAGGGTAGAGGGCACTCACACTTCAGTTATCTGCTGCAATGCAGCAGTCGGGGTGAATGTGATTTAGGGCTGTAGCCTGCTTCAAGAAAGGACAGCACTCTCTGATGGCTGCTAGGCGAATGTGACTGGGATTTGAGAGGACCTCATTGTTTAGAGTTACCTATTTTATGGACCAGGAGGGTAGACCAAGGTGTATGGCAGGAATCTGGCCACAGATATAGAGTATTTGCAAACTATCGGAACCTACTAGATGGAGGCCTAGTGGGGACAAGATGCAAAGTGACTTCCTGTCAGCTGAATTGAATTGAGGTCTAGGACAGTGATCCACAAATATCTGAAACGAATGATTTCAGTTGGAATTCCTTAGATTTAATCCAAAATTTTATATAATTTCCCTGAATAAAATCAGCATTCTTAGAGACAGCTTTGTCAATCCCTTGTCCTTGGACATACCTGGAGCTTTCTTTCTTTTGAAAATAAAATGGAAAAACAATCCCTTATCTTCTCCATTGATCTTTGTATATTGATAGCATGTTCAGAATACTCATCACTCCTCATCTCAAGTCCACATTCCTTAGCAACTTTTGACTTAAAAGCAGTGAGGAGATAAAATAAATAGAAAGTCTACGTGGTCTGTGCCAGTGACTAATGTCCATTGGCCTTTGTTTCCATGGATGATTAATAAATAATAAGAATGCTCTAGATGTTGTGAGCTCAGGGCTGGTCACAGACATGGGTCACAATGGGGAACACAAATGCCCATTTTGATAGTCTACTAAGTCGCTGGTCATCAGTAATGACCAAACCAGAATAATCAACCTGATGTAGCTGAAGGCCCTTTTCCTAGCATCACCATGGATTTTTAGATGTGGAATGGGGTGAATCATGTTTTCAAGTGACTGATAAGCTGATGTTTTTCTGGTACTGGGTTCTTCTGGGTTAAGGATAAGGAGGAGATTGCCGTCCTCTGGCAAATATGTCTAGTTTGCTCCTGATTGGCAGACAAGTCTGGAGAGCAAATGGCCAAGTGAATTAGGAAGCTTAAAAAATGTTTTGTTAAACCGTCCTCATTAAACTGGCACCGTCTGCCTTCCTACTCTCCTTTGTCCCAGTTGGGGCTGTCCTTTGTGACAGATGTTTTCTAATGGTGTGTGCCAGTAGCATCTGGAAGCCTTGGGTGATGGCTGAGGTTTGGGGAGGCCAAATCTGGAGATATTTAGGTCGTCAGGGAACTTGTAACCATTTCCCTACCACTGGGCTCTCATCTTTAAAAATGTCTGCCCCCCCTGCCCCCGCCGCCACACACACACCATCCTTTGGCAAACAAGAATCAAGGTTTCATCTACTTCTCTGACACTTCCTAACATGCACTCAGGATTTCTTTCTGATTATCAGGAATGAGGTAATAAACAGAAAAGATTTGGAATAAAATGATGAAAGAATAGCATGATGAAAGAAGTCTCAGAAGGATGGCATATTTGGCATCTAGAGATCCACTAAAATGCAAGCAAAAGGAGATGGGTTAAAGTTCTGGGAGTAGGAATTGTAAGTAGATATAAAATTATATCTGGGACCTATTGGAATAGCTACAGGCATGCTTTGAGATCTCCTTTCATGACATCTAAAAGGATAGTCTGGAGATATTTTGGTCCTAGATTGGATAGAATTTTAGCAGGACATGGTTAAGATGGAGCTTTCTGATTTAATGACCCCAGGACTTCCAGCCCTGGCCCATCAGCAACTGGGAGGAAAGGGAAGACATTGGCAGGGAGTGACCTGGGCACAGGGTAAGAACTGGCTCTATGTCCTGACTGGTGTGGCTCAGTGGATTGAGCATGGGCTGAAAGCCAAAGGGTCGCCTATTTGATTCCCAGTCAGGGCATATGCCTGGGTTGTAGGCCAGATCCCCAGTTGGGGCAACATGAAAGGCAACCACACATTGATATTTCTCTCCTTCTCTTTCTCCCTCCCTTCCCCTCTCTCTAAAAATAAATAAATAAAATCTTTAAAAAAAAAAAGAACTGGCTCAAATTCTCTGTAATAACCATGTCCTAGAATCTTTACTCTGCGCGGAATCAGTGTGCTTCAGTAGAAAGAGCATGGGCTTCGAAGTCACAAGGAACCAAGTTCAAATTTCAGCTCTTCTTTTTACTGGCTATGTGATCTTGGGAAAGTTATTTAACCTCTCAGTCTGTAAAGTGGAATTATAATATTTGTTTCATTGGGTTGTTACGGAGGTTAAATGAAATAACATATGTGCATAACTTGCAGCTCAACAAATTCTGGTTCTCTTTCACCCCTCCTTCCAGGCATTCCTAGTTCTTGCACATATACCTGGTGTCCCTATTTGTCAGATACTGTTTTTCTTTGCCTGCAGCCTCTGCGCGCCTTTCCCAATACCTCTTCGAGTTCCGGCCTGGGGCCCTGATTTATTAACTTGTGTTAGTCCCACAAAATGACAACAACAGTATATATACACATTTTTAATAACCAAACTAACATGAACCAACGTTGTGGTTTCTTTCCAGGCATTTTCACTTTCTGACAATTTTGGTTGTAAATCAAAGATAAAGGAGCTCTGTCTTACTCCCCACCCCTCTGATCTAAAGTTCCTGATTTGGGGCTAGATAATTCTGGGTGGGATTTTGTTTCAACCAAAAGTGATGGCAAGCTTGTTTATAAAGGTCAATCAGGGTTGGAGAATCTATAACCTTTACTATTGGTACAGTCTTGTTTTCCTTCAAGTTTTTAGTTTGAAAAATACCAAAGCTACAGAAAAGTTGTAAGAATAATGTAATTAACACCCACCTATCTTTCACCAGGATTGACCAATTGTTAAAATTTTGCTACATTTGCATTGTGTGCTCTCTCATATATATATGTATGTATGCATATGTATATATGTGAGACTATGTGTACGATACAGTCCATATTCAAATTTGCTAATTGTCCAGGAATATATTTTTTAAGAGTTTTTTTTAAAGACTTTATTTATTTATTTTTAGAGAGAGGAGAAGGGAGGGAGACAGAGAGGGAGAGAAACAGCAATGTATGGTTGCCTCTCACATGGCCCTCACTGGGGACCTGGCCCGCAACCCAGGCATGTGCCCTGACTGGAAATCGAACCAGGACCGTCCGGTTCCCAGCCCGCGCTCAGTCCACTGAGCTACACCAGCCAGGGCCCAGGAATATTTTTTACAGTAAAATATTTCTCCCTGATCCAGGTTCAGTCCATGGTTACACGTTACAGTTCATTGTCATGCCTTTGCCTTTTTGTTCTCCTTTAATCTGGTGAGTTCCTCAGCCCGACCTCCCTGACACTGACAGTTTTGAAGAGTATAAGTCAGTTGTGCTTTCTGTAGAGAACTGCCTTGTAGATTGATTGTTTTCATCGTTATATTCAGGAATATTATATAAGAACATTCTTAAAAACAGTGAGTGCCATGCAGCCAGGGAACATGTCTTTTTCTTCCCTGTTGTGTTGGCAGCAATAAGCACAATGACTGGCATTTTAATGTGCTTGGTATTTATTGACTGATTGAATAAATGATCTAAAACTTTCACTGCCACTTAAGTCCATTATTTTTCTACTTGAGGAAAGAAGGAAGAGCAGTCTTCTGTACCTTAGCTCCATTTAAAAAAAAATTATTTTTAAAGAGAGAGGAAGGGAGGGAGAAAGAGAGGGAGAGAAACATCGATCAGTTGCCTTTCTTACAGCCCCCAACCAGGGATCGAGCCTGCAGCCCAGGCATGTGCCCTGCCCAGGAATTGAACTGGCAACCCTTTGCTTTGTGGTACAATGCCCAAACAGCTCAGCCACACTGGTCAGGGCCCTAGTCCTGTTTTTATTATACATGTTTGATGGCTTACAACAAGTAACCTGGGACCTCTGTGATGAGACCACGGAGAGGGTAAATGAGATAGGGACTGTGATGTGAGGCAAGGTGTGGAGTCCCTTTACCATGGGGTGGTGATGACCATGCTGTGTTAAGACTAGAGGATGAATGAAGGGGTTCTCAGATAAGAAGGAAAACAGCACACTGAGTCTAGGAGTACGTGGCCTGTTTTCTGGCTGAGAGAAATTAGTTATTTAGATTTCCAGATTTTACCATACTTCCCTCTCCTAACCCCCGTTTGAATCCTAAGAATGCCATAGTGAAAATTGATTTCTGTCCCTCCCCCTTTCCCAGAGGGGACAACCCCATAATTCTCTCCTTCTCTACTCCCCATCTCCTCCCCCCGCTGACCCCCATACAAGTGTATATTTTCTAACATTTATAAACGGTGGCTGGGAGGCCATTCTCTCTAGATTATTTATTGTTGAGAAAATCTATAACTCCTTGGACTTCTCATTTTGATGTAGAAGCTTTCATCCCTGTCGCCTGGGGGAAGAGAGGTTATGAGAGGTACTCTTTGCCTTTCAAAAATGTGTTTTCAGGCTTTCCTTTGGGGCCCTTTCTCTCCCTAGCTCTGATCATCTCAGACATGTCTGACAATCCTTTCTAAGGCATCTGGGGCTAGGGACTGAATTCATCTATTTAATTCTGCAAGGCTTGTGAGTGCCAGATTCACACCGTTCCCGCCCCTTTTCTGAGAAGGGTCTGTCTACCCCTGTCTTTGCAGTCCTTAATTTCACCAGTTGCTGGCAAAAATGCCTTTTATCTCCATGTCAGCTTTTTGTTATCCACAATAATGGAAGGGATAATCTAAAATTGTGACTGATACTATGATTGCTTTTGTTTGATTTCTAAGTGACTGAACCCTGGCTAAAGATAATCCATAAAGTGAACAACTTCTATGAAAGCAATCCATCATGTTCATCTCCCATGGGTGGTTGTATGGAGTCTCTTCTCTGGTATCTAGAAAGGGAGGCAGATAGAAGAATGAATGCCTTAGCTCCTTCAGACCTCATTTTGTTGTCAAAAGTACCAGACTTGTCTCCATACTTGGCTTTCTTGGCTGGAGGAGGCCTATTTCTTAGTTTGTGAACCAAATACCTAGTTCAAAGAACATGAAACTCAGTAGGTCAGTAGACAACATATGAAACTATCACTTTATCTAGGGTTCCCATCACACCAAGAGTAAAAGCCCTTAAGTCCTCACAGTGACCCTATATGAGTGATCTGGCCTCTTGCTTTCTTTCTGATTTCTGTTGCCCCCTCACTCATTCTGAACCAGTCCTACAGGCCTCCTTGTTATTCCTTAAAAATAGTCAGGTACCCATAAGAATAGCTGTTATTAAAAAACAGAAAAATGCCATGGCTGGTGTAGCTAGCTCAGTGGACTGAGAGCCGGCCTACGAAACAAAGGTCACTGGTTCGATTCCCAGTCAGGGCACATGTCTGGGTTGCAGGCCAGGTCCCCAGTAGGAGGCGATGAGAGGCAACCACATGTTGATGTTTCTCTCCCTCTTTCTCCTTCCCTTCTCCTCTCTCTAAAAACAAACAAACAATAACCAGTGTTAATTATGGTATGGATAAATTGGAACCCTGTGCACTGTTAGTGGGAATGTAAAATGGTGCAGCCAATGAGGTAAATGGTAGGGTAATTTCTCAAAAAATTAAATATACAGTTGCCACATGATCCAGTAATCCTACTTCTGGGTATACACCCAAAAGAATTCAAAGCAAGAACTTAAAAAGATGTTTTGCACACCAGTGTTCAGAGCAGCATTATTCACAACAGCCCAAAGGTGAACCAACACGTGTCAATCAGGAGATGAATGGGTGAACAAAGTGTGGTCTATACATACAATGGAATTCAGCCTTAAAAGGGGCGGGCATTCTGACACATGCTACAACATGGATGAACCTAGAAGACATTATGCTAAGTGAAAAAAGTCAGTCATCAAAGGACAGTATTGTATGATTCTGTTTATACGAGATGCCTAGAGTAGTCAAATTCGTAGAAACAGAAGGTAGAATGGTGGTTACCAGGGGCTGCAGTGGCGGCAGGAAATGAGTCACTGTTTAACAGGTACAAAGTTTTAGTTGAGGAAGATGAAAAGTTCTGGAGATGGATGGTGGTGATGGCTGCACAACAATGCGAATGTCCTTAATGCCACAGAACTGTAGACTTCAAAATAGCTAAATGGTGAATTTTATGTTATGTATATTTTACCACAATAAAAAAGTTCATTAAAAACTTGGGCAGAGTCTTTGTTGCTCTCTGAGATCTGTATCCTAGCTTGTTCCCTCCCCCGCTTCTGACCGTTGGTGAGACGTCGTCTTGTCAGTGAGGCCTGCTTGGACCACCCACTTTAAAATGGCAATGCCTACCCGGAGCACATCTTAAACTTCTCTTGCCTTACTTTTCTCCACAGTGCTGCTTACAATCCAACACAATATATATTATTTTAGAAAAGATTTTATTTATTTATTTTTAGAGAGAGGAGAAGGTGAGGAGAAAGAGAGCGAGAGATACATTGATTGGTTGCCTCTAGCACCCTCCCAACCAGGGACCTGGCCTGAAACCAGGGCATGTGCCCAGACTAGGAATTGAACCGGCAACCTTTTGGTTTGCAGGCCGGTGCTCAATCCACTGAGCTACACCAGCCAGGCCTATATTATTATTATTTGTTTATAGTCTGCTTCCTCCTGTAGGAATGTAAACCAACTAGAGTGGAGGGATTTTCGTTTTTCTTTTTTGCTTTATCTGCAGTGTTGAATAGTTGGGGACCAGTAATATTTGTTGAATGAATGATCGTGACTGGACACAGGCATCTAGAGAAGGCACACAGAAAAATGAGAATATTCCATTTTTTATTTGGCTTTGTTAACTGATTTCTTCTAGACCTTGTATATATGACTCAGACCCAGTTTTCATTGTGGCTTTTGCTCTATTTACTTTTTCTTATCTATCCTGAACCGTTTCCAATTTGGAAGTGTTGGCGTACTACCTACATCACACTTGTTATCGAAAGCTGTTACCCTGAAGTCAAAGCCTACACTCTATTCCTGATAGCTCCCTACCAGAGTGGCAAGGGTGCTTGAGTTAGGACTTTGGAAACTCTGGGGAGGCTCAGATATCCAGAAAACTTAATACTTGTTTGTTTGGGAGACATTGGTTTGATTGGCTCCAGAGTTTTCATTCTCTGGAAATTTTAAGGAGGATAAGAGAATTTACATAATTTGGGTTCAGAAAGGGAGTTGTAATTGCATACAAAAGGATTGGTATAATCTCTGGAGATGTGTTTAAAGTCCATGTCTCTGAAACTTTGAGACCTGAAAATAATTATTTAACACCTTATTGGCCTTCCTCTCTCAAGTATTTACTAAACTTTTAGCAAAGCAACTCTTATCTAGTCTTTATTTGAAGCGACTCAGCAGGAGGCATAAGGCCAAACTTCCTGACTGGCAGGATTGGTAACACCGGGTGATGAGGGAACTGGTGGAATTTATTTCCTTGGAAAAATGTTTTGAAAAGGAAAGGTCCAGAGTGAGGGCAGTACCCTTCTCAGAGGCAGAGGGATGAACACAACGACCTCGAGGATAAAGGAGAGTAGGTGGGGTTGGCTGGGAAAGCAAGCAGCTTGCAGTTTAGTGGGTGGATTTTTGGATTTGACAGGAGTCCTTCTTGGCTACTTGGGATAGAACTTTTGTTTTGGAGCTTGGAATGAGCTCAGAGATGGAGAGAAACACAACGAGGGGGAGGAGGGAGGGAAGGAGTGAGCCAGGGGCATTATGGAATTCATTGAAGCTGGCTTCAAGTTCCCTGGCCTCTCTCTGAGTTTCTTTAAGCACCTCCCTGTGCCAAGTACCTCCTTTGGGAGAGACTGTTTCCTAATTAAACTAAGATTCACAGACCCAGGGCCCTCATTAGGACACGTCCTTAGGAAATGCTCTTGCAATCGGTGATGGTGCATGTTCTGGTCTCCTGTTTCCACCGCTGTCTGGCCCTTTCTCTCATTTAAAAAAAAAAAAAAAATTCCTACTTCTAGGAATGTTAAGATACAGTAATCAACCAATACATCTATACTTGTATGTTCATTTTCTCTGTCCTACATGCCTCTTTTGATTGCTTGGTACAATGATGAGCAGATCCTTGTCCTGGGTAGTAAGGGTTGGGAGTGAGAGTGTGGAATTCAGAAGGAGGAGGCTCATGGATTCTGGCCCTGCTTTTAGGCTAAAAAGGAATTTAAGGGACATACCCAGGGCACCGCCAGACAGAAAGGGAAAATTGGTGCTATATGTGCTGTTGGGATGGGGGAGATGGGTTTAGAAAGACTTCCTAGCAGTGGGGGAGAGACTGTAGAATAGGGTTGAGAAGAGCTAGAGGGTCAAGAGCAGACAGAAAGGAGTGAGGAGGGCATCCCCGGCAGGACAAGTAATGTACACAGGCCTAAGGCTCATCTCTTGAAGGGTAAGTCAGGGCGTGAGGAGCTGAGTTAGGAATCAGGTGATGGGCATGAAGGTAGGGGAGGTAGAATTAGGGAGGGACTCTGACAGCTTGGTGGAACAGTCTGGAATGAATATAAACTATTGAAATGATTACAGATGATTGCATAGGGAAAGAGTGTTTCTGCACATTGCATTTAAGGAAGATGTTCCTCTTTATTTCTATAGCCTCGATTGCAGCAGGGCTTCCTCAGAATTCCCAATCATGTACAACAGGGGTCCCCAACCCCCGGGCCATGGACCACTACTGGTCCATGGCCTATTTGGAACCGGGTCTGGAGGGAAGCTTGCCTGAGCTCCGCCTCCTGTCCCCCTCCCCCCAGCCCCTGTCTATGGAAAAAAAAGATCCCTGGTGCCAAAGAGGTTGGGGATCACTGATGTACAATATTTGCTTTTTCTTTTGTATGCTTGGTTGGTCTGTTCTGCCTGCTTTTGAGTAACAAAATATGATTAATTCCCCTGTGTTTTGTCCTTTGAGTTGATTCCCTTGTATCCTCATACTTTGTCTGTTGGTCTACTTTCATTCATCTTTGGTAAATGTGGGAAGGGCCCAAGGACCATCCTGTGTAAAAAAGTTGAGGGAAACAGAAATTGTATCGAAAGCATGACCCTTCTCCCACCCTGCCATTCAGACTGTCCTCATCTGGGATTGTGGCTCATGGTCCATGGATCAACTTCAGAAGAGTGAATGACTTTTTTTTTTTTGAGTTGAGCAACGTTGAAGGAGTCTGTGATTCAAAAGATGTTAAGAAACACTGTACTACTCTTTGTTGAGAGGTAGGCGACTGAGGAAAATTTCCTAGACAGAGAAACAGGGTACAAAGCATACTTAATGCCAACTGCAGGGACCTTCAAAGGCACTTGAAGAAGATGGAGGAAGAGGAATCCGGAAAAGGGAAGTGGGTTCCGAGGGAACGAGCCGGGGGGAGGGTGGCCCTCTCTTCCCCTGTTATTTTCCTTCTTTCTGGTCGCTATTCCTTCTTTGTACGCTCCATAGCCTGACAACTACAGGATTCCAATTCCTCTTCAGTTTAAATATGTTGAATGCTTGCCATTCTTCAGGCTTTAGACCTGGTACTTTTTTTTTTTAATATTTTATTTATTATTTTTAGAAAGAGAGGAAGGGAGGGAGAAAGAGAGGGAGAGAAACAGCAATGTATGGTTGCCTCTCACAAGGCCCCCACTGGGGACCTGGCCTGCAACCCAGGCATGTGCTCTGACTGGGAATCGAACCGGGACCCTTTGGTTCCCAGCCCACGCTCAATCCACTGAACTACACCAGCCAGGGCTGGACCTGGTACTCTTACAACAATATCTCATGCAATTCCTTTGTTGAACCTCAAGTGCACAGAATTGAGTCAATCACCTCCCTTATGGCATGTCAGCTTCACGGAAGGCACCCTTTCAATTCATTTTATTTTTCCTTTCGTCCGTCATCTCTATTCTCATTCCTCTTCCTTTCTGGAGGCACCTGCTTTAGTCTATGTAAGAAATGCTCTTCCAATGCATACTCTATATACTTATTTAGATGTATTTAACCACTCAACAAATACTCGGTGCTGTCTATGTGTGAGGTGCAGTTGCAGGGAATACAACTGGGACCAACACAATAAAAAAATTCCTACCTTCATGGAGCTTACATTCTAGTGCAGTGAGAGAAATCAAGAACAAATACATAAGTAGAACATATAGTACCTAAAGTAGTGATAAGTGCTATAAAAATGCAGGGCAGGGGGATAAGGTATGTTCTGGATGGTTAGGAGAGAATCACAATTTTTTATGGGTGATTAAGGAAGGCCTTACTAAAAAAGTGCTACTTTACCAAATGTAGTTAAGGGAGCAACCATATGCATACCTGGGGTAGGAGCGTCCAGGTATAGGGAACAGTAAGTACACAGGCCCCGAGTAGGATTTGCCTGGTATGTTAGAAGCCAGAGAAAAATGAGTGGGAAGAGAGAGAAACAGAAAGCTGAGAGGTAGCTGGGTCAGTGGCAAATACTGTAGGACTTTGCAGGCCATTGAAATACAAACTTTGGCTTATGCTCTGCATAAAAAGAGACACCAGTGGAAGGTCTTGAGCAGAAGAAGGCCACGATATTTTTAACAGATATATGTGTATAATTGACAAATATAGAATGTTTGGGGCTATTTTTTTAATCTACATAAATGGCACTGTGCTATATACCTCATCCTGATTTTACTTTTCCCACTTAACATTGTTTCTGAGATCTACCTATGTGTAAATTTACTTTATTATTTCTGACCGTTGTGCACACATAGCACATTTTACTTACATATTTCTCTAGTAACAGATGCTTGGGTACCCTCCAACTTTTTAGTACCGCAAATAGTACTGCAGTGAATGGCTTCATATGGGCCTTCTAATGGACTCCAGAGAGAGGATCCTTGGCGTACATACCTGCTTAGCAGCTGGATTGCTGGACTGGAAGGTGTGTAAATACTTTGTTCCACTAAGACTTTGCTTCACAACGGCATCCCCAGTTACTCTCTCACCAGCAGTGTGTGATAGTATCTTCTAGTGTGAGACAGTGTGAGATAGTTTGTATCTTCTCGTTTAATTCTTTCATTGATCTAGTAAGATAAATCTTATTATTCCCATATTATGGATAAGTACAGTGAGGGTTAGAGAGATTAAGTGAATTATCCAAGTTTATATAGTCAAGCAGAAGAGCCAGGGCTCAAATCCAGAATTTTTGGCATGATGTTCTTCGCTTTTATCACTTTAGTTACCCAGTCCTGCCACTTCCAGAAATAAAATGAGGCATCCATAGGCAAAGATGTTATTATTATTATTTTAAATATTTTATTTATTTATTTGAAGAGAGAAGGGAAGGGAAGGAGAAAGAGGGGTAGAGAAACATCCATGTGAGAGAGAAACATCTATTGGTTGCTGCCAGACACACCCAGCTGGGGACCGGATCCACAATCCAGGCATGTGCTCTGACTGGGAATTGAACTGGTGATCTTTCGTTTGCAGGATGATTCCCAATCAACTGAGCCACACCAGTCAGGGCTATTATTATTATTATTAATGTTCTCTTCCTTTGCTAATTATTTCCTCCCTTGAGGGCTGATTGGACAAAAGACACAATTCCCGAGGCTCAAGGAGCCACTAAAGGAGAACTGTAGCCTCCTCTCAATCTCTGCCCGTTTTGGGAATTGCGATGTTGAATGGAAGCTGCGCATTGTCCCCGTGGCAGGGAGGGCAAGGCAGGCAGTGTGGCATAGCACTCACATTGGGTTTTGGCTTGAGTTTTGGTCCATTTCTTTGCTCCATCACTTCCTATTTCTGTGATTTGCACAGGTTTCTTAACTCATCTAAGCTTCAGATTCTTAATGTGTAAAATACAGATAATAATAAGACTTGTCTCTTAGGATTATGATGAGGATGTACACTGGTAAAATACTTAACATAGTGCACATAGTAAATGTTCAATAAATGTCAGTTATTATTATTATTATTATAATATTTGAGCCTTGCATTTTTCAATGCCTGGTCTAACTTGGAAAGCACCAGCACGTACGAGAATATCTAATTATAGTCCTTAATGCTTCAAGGCAAATTATATAGAATAAAACTGTTTTCATTTTCTCATGAGGGCTAGCTAACAGGCTCAAGTTTTAGTAGATGATTTTGTGGCTAGACATTTATAAAGACTAATTGATTTTCAAAGTTTGGGGACTTTGGATCAGATTTTAATATTAGATGTTGGGTAGATCACAGTAAGTACACATTGTTTACTAGGTGCCGAGTTAAATGCTTTATAAGCATTATTTCACTTCATTCTCGCAGCAAGTCTATGAGGTATTTACTTTTACTCCCATTTGACAATTGCAAAAACTAGAGCACGGGGAGGTTAAATAACCTGCCCAGAGTTACCTGGCTATGGCTTGAGATTTGCACCTTTGCAGTTTACCTGCAGAACCTTCACTTTAACTACTGAATGGTGTTGCCTTCCTGTGAAGGAAGCCTTTAGAATCTCTTCCCTTTTAAATTTAGCACAATTCCTGGTCAGTTGGGATGATTTAGAGCAGGGATGGGAAGGAAGGGGCTCATTGGAGAAGAATCTCCAGAGAGTGAGAATATGAAGGTTATAAATGTTCCCCAGGTGTTTTCACTCTGTCTCCCTCTGTCCCCCAAGTGAGAACCTCTGGTTTGGGGGATGTCCTTCCTAGATTATAGGGCTGACATGATACCTTCAAAAAAGTAGGGATTCTCTAACTAGGTGTAAGTGGTTGGCTGTCTTGTCACCCAAGGCAGCCTGATATTCCTAAAACAAGTATCCTCAAAGGCAAACAATTCTTTATCACCTGCGTGTGGCTTATATGTGCCATGAATTAGCTACGGTCAAGGTTTTATCACAGCTGCTTTTCCCTTTACACTTTTCATTTTGATTGCCTTCTACAAGGAATGTAGTATCATTTATATATTTACCTGAGTCAGATTTATAAAGGTTGCTTGGCTACAAAGTAGGTATCTCAAAGTCAAGTAGACAGGAATGCTGGATTATGTGCTTTTTCAGGTTTCTCTTCTCTGTATGTTTGTTCAACAAATATTTATTGAGCACCTAACTCACAAGGTTAGTGAAGGAGACAGGCAGCTGAACTGGAATTTTGATACATTATGATCAGCGGTAAATGGGGCGAGCCCAGGTGCTATGAGAGCACATAGGAAGGGCAGCCTGCGAGCCAGGGGAGGCTTCCTGGGGAAGCAACGTCTGAGCTGGGAATTAAAAGGTAAGTAATTGTTAGCTAAGTGAAGGGGGTAAAGAGGGCGTGAGAGGCAAAGGAACAGGGTGAGTCTAGAATTCAGTGGCTGGACCATGAACTGGGAAAGGGATGAGGTAGCGGGATAAGCATAGGTCAGATTATGAAGAAAGGATGCCCAGTGCTAAGAAGTTTAGGTTTTATCCTGAGGGCAGTGGGGAACCACTGAGCGATTTTAAGCCTGTTGGGGTAGGGGGACAACTCAATCATATTGACAGTGTAGAAAGATTCCACGAGTGAGGAATTGACTGTCCTGATCTGTCTTGCTTCCTTGTGAGTAAACCATAACGTTGGAACTGATGAGTGCAAATAAGGGAGTCTAGATGGATTCGGAGAGAGAAGGTCTGACCCCATAACCCAAGGGTTTCTTTTGATAATCTGTAGAGAAGACTTTTCAATTTTGACTTGATCTTCCTGTCTTATAAACCTTTGACGACATTTCCTAAACTGCTCTCAAAACCAAAGCCTGAGCAGGGAGGGGAGTGGGGGGGCGTGTGACTTTGTTTCCTGTGCTCTCCACTGCTCATTTCCGGGGCATCGCTGTGAACGTTCATCGGAAGGCTGCTCCCCACGAGGAGGGGACGTTTGAATAGCAGCAGGGGAGTAGGGGGAAGGAGGAACCACACGCCGAGCTCGTTCATTAAGAAAATATATTTGGCATATTCAGACAATGGTTTGAGCGAGTTAAAAATAACTCCTCGTGAAAAATTAATAGGGAGTTATAAGTGAGTGTTTTAATACAAGCTCACAGAGCAGGGCAGATTCTCTAGGTGGCTGGCGGCTGACATCACAGATGGCTCAGGGTGTTTATAGAGCATGGTGTGGCTAGCAGGGAGAGTCGTCTGCAGAAATGAGCTCACCTTCTCTCCTAGAACCCTGGGGAGACAGGAGACAGAGGGAATTGTTGGTTTGAGGTACTGAGCCAGGTGACTTATTTCTTCTCTTTCTACCCATCACACTCTCCTAACTCTGGACATAAAAATTGTAGTGAATTTTGCCTGGTTGCTTTGGGTGAGGTTTATTGAATGTCAAAATTCATAAAAAGTTCTTTCTGGTTCTTCTCCCTTCTTAGTAATGGACCCTTAGTTGACTGTTGCAGCCATTTCTCCAGTGTTTTCTTACCCAACAGCCAGTTTATCTCTTTTTTTTTTAAATAAAGATTTTATTTATTGATTTTTAGAGAGAGGGGAAGGGAGGGAGAAAGAAAGGGAGAGAAACATCAATGTGTGATTGCCTCTCACGAGCCCCCTACTGGGGATCTGGCCCACAACCCAGGCATGTACCCTGACTGGGAACTGAACCTGCAACCCTCTGGTTCGCAGGCCGGCACTCAATCCACTGAGCTACACCAGACAGGGTGCCGTAGCCAGTTTTTCTCTTGTTCTTGCAGGTAGTTATGAAATCTGTGCCTCTTTCTCCCTCTTCCTCTCTTTGTACAGAGCCCCCAGAGTCTTAGGTGAGAAAAGCGAAGGGTTGGACTGTACATTCTTTGCCATCAGTACAGCTAAATGGATAAAAACAGAATGAGAGGAAAGAGGGTAAAAGCGATGTCTGACCATGGCTAGCTGCATTTTGGGGCTAAGGGTTTTAAGACTGGGGGACCAATATTTGTATTTTAAACCCAGATGATATTTAAAAATGGTTCTGTAATTGCAACGAGGCCCTCTAGGCCGTGAATTAATGTGTCATAACTCACGCCCAAGCACTGCGCAAACATCCCGCGTGTGAATTATTGCACAATAAATTCATGCCCTGTTGTGTCTTACAGCTTAATTAGTACATGAAGCTACATGAGTTAGACGAACCCAAATGGGATTATGTCATGTGGTGCGTAGAAAAGCAGAATGTTGGAAGGTATTTGGTGCTGCTTTGGGGTGGGGGCGGAAAGCAGGGTTAATTTTTCTATGATGTCCTTTGGTGTCAGTGTCTATGATATTTGGGCTGCAAAAGGCGACACGTAACTTCTGAGTTTTGGTCAGTTGGTTGAATAATGGGCTCAGTAAGTATTGATTGTGCACCATATCTTAGGCATTATGGAAGGATAGCTCATAGAAAATGAAACATGGCCCTGTCCGGTGTGGCTCAGTGGCCTGTGAACTGAAATGTTGCTGGTTCGACTCCGGTCAGGCCACATGCCTGGGTCGCAGGCTGGGTCCCTGGTTGGGCTCATGTGAGAGGCAGCCAATTGTTGTTTCCCTCCCTCTCTTTCTCCCTTCCTTCTTCTCTTTCTGAAAATAAATAAATAAAATCTTAAAAAAAAAAAGAAAATTAAATAAGGCCTCTGCCCTCAAGGAGCTTATAGGCTACTACAATGGGTACAGCATAGCTGCAACACAAGGCAGAAAGTGGTAAGTACCATAAGTAATACACAAATTGTCTTGGGGATTCAGCGTGAGGGATGATCATTTTTGGCTGGCACAGTTGTGAGGGTTGATTAGTGCAATCAAAGAAGACCTTGTAGAGGAATGGCATTTGAGTTGGCTCTCTTCAAGGACAGACAGGATTTCACCACACATGAGGGGTGGGCAGAGATTCCAGGTAGAGAGAACAGTACTAGGAAAAGCACAGGAAAGTGAGGGAGCGGTCAGAGCATGCTAAGCAGGCTCCGTAACTTGATCTTTGGCTGTGTGAAGGGACAACCGCATAGGTGGATTGGAGCCAAAGCTTTCCTATGAGCACAAAGCACTTTGGCTTTGAACCCACTACACATGCTAAAAATCCCTGGGGTTCATTCTTCTATTGGCAGTATCTGTATTCTTGGACTTTCGGGTTTCTCTACTACTGTTTGCTTTCTTTCACCTGCTCAGAAAGTGCACACCTGAGAGGCACGTGTCCTGGGCTCTAGCCTTGTTTCCACTGCTAACAAGTAATGTGACCTCGAACAAGCTGCTCAGTTCCTTAAATGCCTTGCTTTTTCATCTGTAACATGGGAGGTGAAAAGTGATCATTTTTAAAGTTCCATTTAGTTAAAAACACACTCTGGGATTTCTTCTGGTTCGTCTGTCCTCTTATTCTCCCAGTTAGGTCTTTCTACTGAAAACAATCTGAACTGCATTCTACCCACTTTTCTCTATAACCCATTGTTGGAGTTTTAGGGGTACAATTAATAATAACATCCCATTTCCCTCTCCTATGTTTGGAATCAATAGATAGTGAAGACATAGAGACAGATGATTAAACTGTCAGCTTTAGATCTGCAGCCTCTTCCCTTTGCCAGTATCACACCACTAAACTAGTCCTCATCATTGGTAGTGCTGGACACCTGCCCACCTCCCACCACAGAACAGAGCCTGATTTTAGTAGATTTTCTCAAGTATGAGCAGATTGGAATGCATGTGTCCTGTAGGCAGGCTGGCTCTGTTGCCAAGGGGTGGGGGAGTGGCGGGGTGGGGGCAAAAAAAAAACAACAAAAAAAAGCCATAAAAGGTTGAGCTGGGCATGCTCAGTGCTGTCCCTTCAACTCACTAATCAAGAGGTCACAGTGGGAGAAAGGGTGGTGGAGAGAGGCTTAGGAATACTACTTTGCTTAGTGGTTCTCAAACTGCAGTGTGGAATAGAATTACCTGGAGGGCTTGTTCAAACAGATTTCTGGGCCCAGTGTTTGAAATTCAGTAGGTCTGGGTGGGGCACCGAGTTTGTATTTCTAACAAGTTCCCAGATGATGCTGGTCCAGGGACCACACTTTGAACACCAAAGCTACAGTTCAAGGCCCTGCATGTGCAAAGATGAAGGGAGGGAAACAAAGGCTCCCTTCTAACACTTTACTTGATTTAATAAAACACCTATATTAAGATACCATTGTTAATCCTTTCACAATGGGGAAACCACAGGGAATCCTTTCACAAAGTACACATATAACAAATCATCATGATGTACACTTTAAATACCTTAAATTGTATATGTCAATTATACCTCAATAAAGCTGAAATTAAAAAAACAAAATACTGTCGTTATCTGTGTGTCTTTATTTTCTTAATATTGTTCCCTAGACTGTAGATCATAGGTAAGGAGTATCTTATCCACTCCCCCACAGTATTCAGCTTGGTGCCAGGCACATAATGAGCATTTAATAAATACCTGTTTCATCGGCTTGAACCTTACTCCCCCTTTTTTTTTTTGACAGAAGTTTCTCCTAACTTTCAGGTTAGTACTGACTTACTCCTTTAAAACCATCTTCTAGGAGACTTCTCTGACAAACAGCATTTCTCCCCATCTTTCCATTATCTAGAACTGTACCCAGCTGCTTCTAATTTTGCCTTTGTTTGGCTATGCCTGAGTCCTGGTGACAATCCTGTCTAATCCATTATACTGGAATCTTGTTCAGGACAAGGACTAGGTTCTCTCCTTCTTCTAGAATCAACAGTGAGAATAGTGTTTTTCAATTCAAAGAGCAAGAAGGGATAATACAACTCTGGGGCAGGAGAATGCCTGAAGCGACCTCCCTTCATCCCTGACCATCCATTCCTAAGGAATTTGGGAGGAGCAGGAAGTAGTGAAATTGATAGAAGGCCCAACCCACTCTGACTCCAGGGAATACCTGAGGACTGGACTGTCTCCAGCGTGGGTACAACAGGCATCTTTCTTGAAGCTGTCAGAGTTTTATGCTCTGGCATAGAAGGGCCAGTGTTTTTCTACTGTATTTATGTATGGGACCTTCCCCGGGAGGGAGGAATGGGAAGTTACTTATGAATTTTCTGATGTTCCCATCAGGAAGTAGGTGCACCAGGGAAGCCTCCGAGGGGCAGGATTAGCTATATACTCACCAACTCCTTTAGGTGCTTTTATGAGACACGAGTGCAAAAGCCTGTGAGAGCATCTAGGGTTCTTTGGGGAGAGGTGATAATTCACAGCCAAAATGGGGAGGAAGACTGGGACTGAAATAGGAGAAATTAGTAACTAGACAGGGATTGACACGTCATTACTTTGGAAGGGGCAGGTATGAACAGAAATTGAGAAAGAGACATTGGTCAAGAGGCACTTCCTGGAAGAACATGCCTATGGAGCAATTTGGGAAATAAAAGAGGGATAGGCAAGTTGGAGAAGGAATGGGACAGTAATTCTAGGCTATATGGATCTTTAGAGCCATGAAAGAATGAGACTCTTGTGAGAGATGTGTTTTTTCACATTTGAAGTGTAGCCAGTTTTGAATTGTATATTGTACTATAGAGGGAGATTTCTGAATCAGAAACATATGAGATACGATTCTCATTGCCATCTGAAGAAGAGGGAGACAGATGGAGATGGAGATAGATGGACTCCTTCTGGGAGACCGTTGGAGAAACCTGCTACAGTCATCTAGATCCTTGCTCTTCGAAGTATGATCTGTGGGTAAGCAGCATGTGATGCGTGTCACCTGGGAGCCTGTTAGAAAAGCAGAATCTTAGGCCCCAACCAAGACCTATTGAATCAGAATCTACATTTTTAACAAGCTCCCAAGTGATTTGTATGCTTTTTCAAGTTTGAGAAGCATTGGCCTTAGATCATTGATGACAGGTATCTGGCCTAGGGTGAGCACAGTGAAAGGGTCTAAGAACTTTTGAATTGGGAGCAGAGTTCCAAAGGAAGGGCCTAGCCGGGGAAACTGAATTTGAGCAAGAGGGAGGAGGGTGGGCCCTTGTTCATCTACTTGTCTGTAGGCCTCCCATACCAGTCACTACGCTAGCGTTTGGCACTCTGCCCATTTTCGTAAAAGCCTGCTGTGTCCATGCTGGAGTCGATCTGGCTCTAAGGGTATCCCTGGGGCAAGCATTACATGGGCTGGAACTGGTGCCTTATTTTGCTTCCCTTACTTGATATGGATGGACTGAAAGGAACTGGGGAGGTCATATTAGTCATGCCCCCTGCCTCACTGTTGTACTGTCCCTTAATCAAGTGAGTGGCAATTTGATGATATTAATTGAGGAGGCTATGGGGGTTGGAGGGATTGAAATAGGAATTTCTCAACCACCTGTAATGGAAATTAGGATATTTCCTAATAATTCCTGGGTATATTATAGTCATAAAGATGACTGGATAAGAGGCCTACCCTAGCAAGGACCAAATTAATGCTTTTAAAGGATCTTTTGATGATTTTTAATGGGCTAATGACAAATAAAATACACATGACATAAAACTCCAGGGACCTGGGATGATTGGCAATGGAAAAAAGTTGCGAGGTAGGCATTTGAGATCTTACATTGTGAGCATTTGTGTATTTCATCCCCAATAAGAATGAGTGACAAAGAGAGGTCAATACTGAGGGAAAATGAATTGAGATTAAACATAAGAATTTTCTGAGGTTAAAGGGATGATTGGGGGAGACAGGAGGAGGAAGACTCTCTGGCCATGTACATGGGTGCATGAGTTTGGTTTGGAATGCCTGAGAAGGACTCCAACTCCCAAACAGAAAAATGCACAAAATCAACTTTCAACATTTTTTCTATCTCAAGGATTCTCCAGTCAGCTACTTAAATAAAAGGCTGTGGTGGATGTGCGGCATATGTAAGGCGGTAAGGCAAGGGAATGATGAATGATAGAATAAAAAACAATCTCATTAGAGCATTGAAATCGTTGCTAAAATTTCTAAGCAGGGCTTGGATTTAGGAGACGACATTGCATTTTAGAGCTCACGAGCTTTAGGCTTCCACACCCTTTCACTCCTCGTATACTTATCTTGTTTCATTGACAAGATTTTAAAAACTCCTAAGGGAACAGAACATCTCTTTAATTTATTACTTCTTTATATCTCCGATGCCTAAAAAATGTTATTAATGACTACCATTTTAAAAATACGTATTTATTTTTCAGAGAGAGGGGAAGAGAGGGAGAAAGAGAGGGAGAGTCATCTATTTGTTGCCTCTCGAATGCATGCAAATGGGGACTGAACTCACAACCCAGGTATGTGCCTGGACTGGGAATCCGATTGGCAATCTTTCACTTTGCAGGATGATGCCCAACCAACTGAACCACACCAGCCAGGGCAATAGCTACCATTTTTGAGCTCTATGCCCTATACTTTGTTCTAAGCACTTTACATAATCATCTCATTCAAACAACTTTTCTCTGAGGTGAGTATTGTTATCCTTGTCCTACAGAAATTGAAACTAAGGCTCAGAGAGGTTAAGTACTTTGTGCAAAGTAGTTGTGAAGCTAGGGTTTGTACCAAGTTTAAGCAAAGCTTGTGCTATTAATTTCTGACCTATACTACGAACAGAGTAACGGCTCAGTAAGGATAGATGATCATTGAAACCTGATGGCCTGTTTAGAGGTAATTGAAAGACAGTGGATAATTACAAATGGTGAACAATGAAAACACAATTTCTATTTGTTTTTTTGGAATGCAGTCAGAGACACACTTAGTGACACATGCTAGCTTATACTCAGACATTCCCTCATTCACCTTCACTGTGCCCCACCCTAGTCAGGAGCTTGGAAAGGGGGAGAAGCTGGGCATATTACAGTCATAAAGCAACTCATCGAAAATCATGTGTGTATGCCTACTATATGGACAGATGTGTTTGCATTTGACTGGAAATATGCACCAAAGAGTGGGGAATGCTTATCTCAGTAGGTCTATAAACGTGAGTGTATTTGTCAGACTTTTGGGGTATGGGATGTGTGTGTGTACACAACTCCTGAAGGAGTTAAAGCAGCTATAGGGAACTGGCTGCCTTCCACCCCTGGCCCTGGTTGATGTGTTTGTACCAAACCCTGATATTTATTTTTCATCACCTCTCAAGGGAACCTCAATGAGTTTTCTTTCTGGGAAGTTTATGGCTAAGATGCTGGGCTGCTTTGGGACCCCTATAAATCTGCTATAATCAGCAGAGGTTTGCAGAGAAAGAGAAACAACAGCCGCAAGGCAAACCCCTCCTGCGTTTTACTTTCTAGCCTAATACACAGTCGCCCTTGTACGTACACCTCCCACCTCACTACCCCTACTCTCCTAGAAGCCCTTGATGGAAGGTGCTCAGAGAAGTCATTTCATTTGCTTCTTTGCTTCCAAGTGGCTCCATACTTTAGCCATCCCAGCAAGAGGAGAATTAAAGATTATACTAATTAAAAGTTGAGATTGTGAGAAACTGGTCATTTATGAAACCGATTTAATAAGAAAACGGAATGGACTTTCACTGAAGCACGGGTGGTACGAGGAGCTGAATGTCTCTGTCTACTTCTTTAGAAAACTTTAAGAAGCAAATGGTGTCTGAGATACTCCTGGAAGCAGGAGGTGAAATGACCTGTATATTATCAGGAGGCAAACACAGCACAGGAACTCCCCTCCATTTTCCAATGTTGGTAGTTGGGAGATTTTTTTATGAGGGATTTTTATGACAAACTTTACATTTGACGTTTAACACCATCTGTTGTTCAGGGAAAGAAATATAGATATTTATTGAAATATGGTGTGTGAAGATTGAGGAAAATAGACCATAGAGAAGAAAGGAGGAAGGCTTTCTTCCTTTCTCCCGTATGCAAATTACCCAGCATAATTAGCATATGCTTTTTCTGTGCTTTGTACTCTTCTCAGTAATGAGATGAAAACACTGCTTCATTGTTAAGAAAGAACTCAGGGGAGAGAGGAGATGAGAGACATATGGATGGAGGCATAATGGATACCCTGTCCTATCTGAACCTTATATTCCTTAAATAAGACCAGATGCAAGAGAAGTCGAGATAAACAAAACCTGAGCTGGGAACCAGGTCCTGGTCCCTGTGTTTCTTATTCAAATCCTCAAGCTTCTACAGTTTAATCTTGAATTTCACTGGTCCTTGCATTTCACTCTCTAGTGATGAATATAAGTTTAATATCAAATGATGCCCGAAGTCAAGAAACTCTCCCAATAAGCTATGTCTTTTCCTTGGAATTCCCTCTTCCCAATTTCTGAATACTGAAATCCTACACAACCATCATGTTCCAGCTTAAAAGCTACCTCCTGCCCGAGCCTTCCTGGATAGCCCCGGCCAGAAGCAATTTATTTCCTTTGAACTCCTATACTCCTTTGACTGAGTCAGTCTTATCATATGCTGTCTTGCTGTATGCTGTCTTCAGCTGTAGTTATCATGATCCTCCCTTTCTCCCTGACTCAACTGCAAGATTCTGGAGTGGAGAGACTGTGCCCTGTGTATTCTCACATTCTCCCCACAATACTTAACACAGAGTTAGTGAATTGTTAAATAATTGAAGTAAGTGGTATGAAGTTGTAGAGAAAGAGGTCATTGGTAGAGACGTAAATGTAAGGGCATTATATATATTGATTAAGACTATGATTGTTAATAAAAGTCTAAACATGATACTTTAAGGTATAGATCAAATTATTAGAAAAATTTTATCTCACAAGTAGATTTGTTCTCAGATAATTATTTACACATCATTTATTCTTTTGTTCAAATGTAGAGTTTTTTAACTTGCTAGTGTGAAATAAACAATATGCAAAAATAAAAAAAAAACCCAACCAAATGTTCAAATAATTACAGATTGTGATGAAAACCTGAAGAAAATAAATAGGATTTTGTGCCCTGACCACTGTGGCTCAGTTGATTTGAGCATTATCCCATAGATCAAAGGTTACAAGTTTGATTCCTGGTCAGGGCACATACCCAGGTTGTGGGTTTGATTCCTAGTCAGGGCACGTACAAAAAGGCAACCAATCAATGTTCGTCTGTCACATCGGTCTCTCTCTCTCCCTCTGAAAGCAACGAAAAAGGGTGAGAAAAAAACAAAACAAAATAAAAACAGGGTCTTCTTTAGATAGGGAGGTTAGGAGAGGTCTTTCTGGCTACTATAATATGTATAACCCTACTATAATTATGAGTTAATTCAAGTTATAACCCAAATAACAATAATAATACAATCAATAACAGAGTAACAGCCTTCCCACCAGGGAAATTTTTGTCAGCCCAAACTTTGGTTTGGTTCTTTTTTGGTCCAACCTCCCATTCTCCCTTCTGCCTTGGGAAGAGGGGAAGTCAGGGCCCTCCTCCTGCCTCAGAACGGACCCTGCCCCCTCTTCTCTACACTAGGACTAGGCAACAAAACAGGTGTTAAGAGCTTTGATCTTGCTAGAGACTTGGAGACAGATCAAGGTAAAGGCCTCTGAAATAATGCCCCAGGACATGAGAAGCTGGGGAAGAGATGGAGACAGAGGTAGATAAAGAGAGGCAAATTGCTATTGCAGACTCCCTTTTACCTCCCACCTCAGTCTCAGTGGGTTCTGAGCTTTGTATATTTTGGGGGAGTTGGTCATGGCCTTTGAGAGGGAGAAGATGTCCCCTGGTGACTTTAAAGACCCCCTTGGTCATTCCTTGATCCCTGCTCCAAGGTGGAGGACTTTCCAGTGTCCCAACAGTTTCAGGTGGTTCTTTCATTATCAGGGTTTTCCTTTGACCACTTCCTTTCCCTCCTCCTCATGGCACAAGATAGTAACATTGCTTTCTGTCTCTTGTAGAGAGCCGGTCACATTAAGAAAGGCTTGGGAGTGGGTAAGAAGAGTTTAAGACTGGTACCTGGAGATTTTACACCCACTAATACTTTCCTGACCTCTGCTTCCTGTTGGGGTGACACATTTCAGTTGCTAGATCAAGACTAATGGTTCCATGCCTCTCAAAGGGCTGACTTCCTTGGACATGCTAAGGGACACCTCAAACTGTTGAGAAGGTCTTATTTAGGTTAACATGTTTTTTCTGATGAAGTTGTAGCCTTCACCTCTCTTCAACCTTCTCCCATCCCGTTGGGACCAGCTTCTGCAACTGGCATCCTGCACAGGGATAAAGGCTATACCCCTACTTCTAGATGAACACTACCGCTCTTCTGTATAGTCCAGAAATGTGCATAGAGGACTCATATTGGTTTGTTTTGAAGAGATACTTGTTGGAAGAGGAAGAACTATAATTCATTCTAGTTGCTAAGGGCATACACAAGACAGATTTCTGATCATCAGAGATAGACAGGCACTTTAGAGTAGTGGTACCTACATAGCCCTCAAGGTCAAACAGCCAAGTTCTTATCCAAGCTGGGCCATTGGCTGTGCCAGAAGCAGGAGGCATTCAGTAGTCACATATATTTTTCCATCTGCACTAGGTCCAGAATCTGAGATAAGCTGTAATGAGTTTTAGATCTTGTAAGGGACTTTATGTTATGGGTCCAGGGTAAGTGAGGTGGAACATAAATAACAGGACTTGGAAGAGGAAAATGAAGAGTAAGGCAAGCACATATATGGAGGCAGGGAAATGGTTAAGCGGCCTCCTGAACTCAGGGAGTTCAGATATATACAGAGGACAGAGTTAATAATCTCTGAGATATACTGATCTTCTAGTTCTTAGCTGGAGGTCCTTTCTGGGGTCTATTCCTTAGCGGGCAGCAGCAGTATTGGCTCCCTTGGAAGGTAGACAGGATAGGACATGTAGGTTAGGGCAGGCCAGGGCAGATTCTGGTGCCAGTGCTGACATTAATGTGGAAGAATATGGGCAGATTATCCCAAGGAGCCTTGTTTAAAAGATGGTAGAGGGAGGAGGAGAAGATGGCAGGTAGAGGAAGAAATAAGGTCCACTTATCCTTTCTGGATCCATTGGATTAGAAGACGAGGGAGAAGGGGAGAGATTTCAGTCAAAATCATGGTCTCCATTAACTGCTTTGCTTTCATACTTTATCCTTTTTCAACTACTTTCCAAAAAAAAAAAAAAAAAAACCCAAACAAACCAGAAAAATAACCCCCCCACCCACCCAGACTGATAATAAATTCCTTGATCATGTAAGTTTATCTTGTCAAGTCTTTGAGCAGATACTTCTATGACCCATCTCAGTCAGGGGACTGTCTTGAAGTCCCAGGTCCCTTCAAGAAAGGGATCTACAACACCAAAGCAGCATGTGAATTGAGTATTTCTTCCTTAAACCAAAGCTCATTTCCTTTTCAGACAGTAAAACTATCTGTCTAACTCACCATTCCTTTCTTCTCTTCCTCTTTTCTCTCCTCACCAGGCCTATTTCTTTCCATAGCACTTAGTGGAGTTGGGGAGGATGTTCTATACATTTCATTCACTCTACCCTTGGTTCTTCATTCAGTCTTTTGATTCTCCTTCTGCAATATCTCTCCTCTCTGCCTCCTGTCCTCTTAACTCCTTTCCACCCTCTGCTTGGTCAGTCTTTCTTGCCTCCTTTCTTTCTCATTTCCATTTCTCTTTTTCCTCTCAACTTTCTTCATCTATAATTCCAACTTTGAGGAGATGGGAAGATTAAGTTTTAGGGACAGCATCTGTGAGGGAGTAGGCTTTAGGTGCAGTAAGAAGCATGGTGGTCAGACATCAGGAAGAACCTGGTAGACATTGGCATGGGTGGCCTAAGGGGAAGTTGCCTCCTGGCCCATCCTCCCTAATAGATGGGGCTGAGGTGCAGGTGGGAGTTTTAAATAAAATGTGGTTGGATCAAGAGGTCAGTGCAAAGGGGACTCCTTGGTCTTACAGAGCAATATTCCTTTACCCATTCTTTCTTCTCAGTTCTTAATTCAGGCTGCTTTGTGGGCTTATAGTGTAAGTGGTGATCCTTAAGAAGATAGTATGGACCAAGGTTATGGCCTGGACTCTAGCTCTATCCCAGCTTCACTGGAGGTCACGCTCTTTGGTCCATGTTCTTCCTTAAAACAATAGCCACAGCCTTTTGCCTTCGCTTCATTGATAATTAGCTCACATTTGGAAGCTGAATGGCCACAAAAACATGTTTTTTTTTTAGTGGGTGGTTTCTTGCTTTGACTTGTCCATTTGCCTAATTCTGAGTAGAACAGGGATAATGATGATAATGGCATCAAACATTTATTGAGCACTTATGTTGAGACTGTAAATACTTCAATTCTAGAAGAATTCCATGGCACAGGTGATATTATTCCCATTTTATAGATGAGAACTGAAGCTGAAAGAGGTAAATTTCCTCATTCAAGGAATTATGTCTTTCTGAGTCTAAAGCCTTGCTTCTACCTGCCACTGTGCTATGTTGTACAACTATCTTTTGGAGATCTTTAGATGAAAAGGCTCCTTATCCTTAGTGCTGTTGTTTGGTCTTAGGCAGCATCAGGAAAATTTAAGTTGTATTGATTATCATGAGTGGAAAACTCTGGTAGATTCTGAAGGTGACTGTGGACTATGTTTTTTCAGTAATGCCAGAGAGATAGCTGAAAGACACTTCTGACCAAAATCAGCCATCCTTTTGGCCGTACTGAGAATAATACCTGGCATATAATAGAAACTGAGGGTCTAGTGAAAGCAATGGCCTTAGTCAGTTTTGGAATGGGAATACTTGTGAGATCTCAGGGTAATACCTAGCCTCCTCTAAATTAGCCTCAGAGGGATGGTGACTCTGGGTTATCTGGGGTTATAGGCAGAAGAATATTTATCTGTTTTCTGGATTATTTGTGTCAGAGTTTGACTTCTAGACTCACTTTCCTCAGTGACACCATCTCTGCTCACTTCCTTCAGTTTTTCTTTTTTTGTTTTTTGCTATATGCTCCCCCTATTACCTCTGAAGGGATGCCAATTTCTAATATTTATTTAAGTCAAATGTTATTACTAAGGTAAATTTATTATAAAATATTATGTAATACTTTCTGGAATCTCTGCATCAATTGAGGGGACTGTCATGGATAATCCTCATTTGCAGATAATACAAATTTTAAACAATTCAGATGTCATTCTAGTTTGAAATTGATCCTGACAGGACCAGGATGTATCTTTTGTTCTTGGAATTCACAAAATTTCAGGTCAAATTGTGGAAATTCCCTTAGGGGGTTAAATTCTCTTGGGGTGATAGACACACTCTGCTCTCTGCCTGGCCCCCATGTCTACCCTCTGAACTCAGGCTACTACAAATGATCTACCTATGCAGACAGAATTTTTTTGTTAAGTTATAATATTTTAGTAATTTGTTTTTAATTGTGCCATGTGAAAGACAGATGGGTGCCCATGATGACCAGTCTTGGTCTAGGAATTTGAGATTCTCAGTCACTGGAATCTGCAGCTCTCCACCTGAAGAGCTGAGGAAATAGCTCTGCAGCTGGTGAAGGTGACAGAATCAAGCTGCTTTATAGACCTGAGAGAACTTAAGTCAGGGGAGGATGTAGGTTGGAATAAGCAGGCAGCTTGGGATGCTCCTTGGTACTGGTTCCTTGGCAACGGTTACTTAGCAACCCTTATTCACCTCTCTTAGCTGCCTTCTCCCTTTGCTCCCTCCTTCCCCCAACTCCTTCCCCCCACTCCCTCCCTTAGCTGCTGCATGGAGCTAGAGAGCTTGGAGTGAATGACAATTTGGAGAAACAGCCGCAGCCTGAAGATCTAAGAGGCTCTAAAGAAGATGGATAAGAAAATCGATGCATAATAAAAACTGCAGGCAAAGCCACCTTGACGGAGGGCGGGTGGCTTTCTACTCCCACCCTCATTAGTCTCTCTGGGCTCAAGGTTTCCATCTTAGCCCAGCATCTCCTCTTTCTTTCCACCTACCTTTTACTGGTTTAGGGAGGGTTGTTTGCCTTTGGAATGGAAAAAGGGAACAAAGAACCCAGGGCAGAAGAAAACAAAGTATATTCGGGGTGTATGTAAGGGTGCTGTGATAAGGGAGAGAGACAGGTGAGATAGGGATTATAATCTAGTTCCTAGATTAGAGCAGAGCTGGACTTGGAACCCCCTACCCCAGCCTCATCCTATATTCCTCCCCCACTCCATTTTTCAAATCCTGACCCCCCCCCTTTCATTTTGCACACATCTTGGTCTCCATTCTCAGTTACACTTACTTCTGATTTCTATGGACTTTAATTATTTAAAATTTTAGTTTATAGTCTTCTGATTTTTCTTTTTGATTTTTTGGTTAATTTTTCCTTTATTTATTATATTACTGTGATTATATTATGAGACATTTACTTGCAGGAAATCCATCTGTGTAACTTCCATCTGTATAACCCAGCCCAGAAGTAGTACAGATTGACAATGAAGAAAAGCTTAATGATTATACTCTTATGTCCTGCGGCCTCTTATATCAATTCTACATCCCACATTTCCACCTTTGTGATCACCCACCCATCACTGCCTACCTCCTCCCTCCACAGGTTGCCCACTCTACTTTTTATAACTCTGTAACTTGGACTCTTTTTATGTCTGATTCTGAACATAAAACTCTCAAAAATTATTGAAGGGGAGGAAGAGCATCAGGCTACACAAGTTAGAGTCTGACAGATACAGACACATGAAATTTTAAACTGGGCACTGATACTAGGAGTACATGGTGTAAAAGAGGGCTTAAATTGGAAATTAGGCTTACTTAGGGCATCCCTGGAGGAAGAGGAAAATGAGTAGGGTTTGAAAGAAAGGAAAGGTTAGATCTAGGTGAAAAAGAGAAAAGGATGTGTCAAACAGGGCTCATTGTGAGGGTTCGGAGGCAGAGGGAATAGAAACAGGTTTGCTTTGCTTAGAGCAAAGAGAATTGCCCCTGAAGCGTAAGCTCTGAAGATTCAGTTGAGGAATAATGATTTGAAATTAGGGGTAATTGTAAGACATCACTGGCCCCTGAGAAGGAGAAAGGTCAGGATAATGGTGAAAGTTAAAGTTGTTGAGTAGGGGATGACTAGATGGAAACCAGAGGCTTAGGAAGGCTCTGCTGTTGTCCTGATCTGACCAGAGACCTGGTCAGTGACCTGGCTGGGGTGTGGGGAGAGGAGACAGATGGAGGGGAGAGGGTGAAGATGCAGGGAGCACAGTGTTTCCCCAGAGCTTGCATCACAGACTTCTTCCCCTTCAACAAAAACCTCTGTTTTCAGCTCCCGATGACTCATCTCTCCCTTTCCTCCTTCTCCCCATTAGAGGACCTCTCACAGCCCAGTGGAGCCTCGCTGCTGCTGCTGCCGCCAGTGGTAGCAGTGGTGGAAAAGGATGACTCCACTGGGCCAGGACTCCTGGGCTTTGCCCTTTTGTGTTTCTTTATTTGTCTGTTTTTAGACCCTTAACTGAATCTAACAAAAAATTGAAAGAACCTTTTAACCATGTCTTCTCCTTCCAAGATGGATGACTCTTGAATTATTTCAACTGAGCAGAGAGGTGACAGGCTTCCCTAAGCCTTCTCTGGCCACTTCATTGCTATCTGTGAGATGCTGGGAGAGGTGGTGGTTGAAGTTGAAGAGGAGAATGGGCTCCATGAAGAAATGTTGAGACCCTGAGACCTAATACCCTAGAAGGTTTAAAGCATCTTCAAAAGGGGTTAATAAGATAATGTTGGTCCAGGAAATGGGAAGAAGGAGAAATTTCTCCAGACTTGGAGTTCTGGGCCTAATTTTCTAGCGTGGGGAATCCTGGGTGAAAGTTGAATGGGAAGCTTCCTAGAGAAAGGAGGTTGGGATATAACAAATGTAATA
The DNA here is from genome assembly GCA_004026765.1 of Micronycteris hirsuta. Classification (NCBI taxonomy): domain Eukaryota; kingdom Metazoa; phylum Chordata; class Mammalia; order Chiroptera; family Phyllostomidae; genus Micronycteris; species Micronycteris hirsuta. Next base: position 72,304 of record PVJI01004932.1, read on the forward strand.
ACAAAAAGCCATCAAAGTGATGAGGAATTCAAGAATAAAGGTGAGAGAGAGCCAGCAGTGATAGAGTAGGTTAATGCTTTTCTTTTGGTTGTGTTCCCATGATCTGCACAGCTGAAGCCGGAAGGCCCTCAAAGGATGCCTGCCTTCTTATCAGAACTGAAATGAAAGAAATGAATATTTACTGAGCACTTATTATGTGCTAGGCACTGGTCTACTCTTTCCATATATTTTCTCATGAAGTTAGATCCTCATAAAACCATGTCTACTAGGCTTAGAATTTAAGGTCTCAGCTAAAAACTGGTGGAGCTGGGAGGCAAACTCATATTTTCTGACTTTGGAACTATTGCTTTTTAAATGATAATACACTGCATTTCCATTCCAGAAATTTACTTCTTTAGTTGGGCAGTATGGTGTCTCCAATTATATTCCATATGCAATCACATTAAGACACCTGGCTAAACATTTGAGGGTGAAAAAAAAAAAAAGAAATGCAGAGTCCCTTTGTCGAAAATTAATTGGCCATAGAGACTTGGGTTTATTTCTGGGCTCTCTATTCTGTTCCATTGGTCTATCTGTCTATTTTCATGCCAGTATCAAGCTGTTTTGATTACAGTGGCCTTGTAATATAGTTTGATATCAGGTATTGTGATCCCTCCTACTTTACTCTTCTTTCTCAAAATTGCAGCAGATATTCGGGGTCATTTATGGTTCCATATAAATTTTTGAAGTGTTTGTTCTATATCTGTGAAATATGCCATTGGTACTTTGATAGGGATTGCATTGAATCTATAAATTGCTTTGGGTAGTATGGGCATTTTGATGATGTTGATTCTTCTGATCCATGAGCATGGTATATGTTTCCATTTGTTTGTGTCTTCCATGATTACTTTCTTCAGTGTTCTGTAGTTTTCTGAGTACAGGTCTTTTACCTCCCTGGTGAGGTTTATTCCTAGGTATTTTTTTGTTGTTGTCGTTGCTATATCAAATGGGATTTTTTTCCCTGATTTCTGCTTCTGATGTTTCATTGTTGGTATACAAAAATGCCTTTGATTTCTGGATATTGACTTTGTATCCCGCTGTTTTGCCAAATTCATTTATTAGGTTGAGTAGTTTTTTGGTGGAGGACATACAGAGGGCCCAGAGACATCTGAAAAGATGCTCAGCATCACTAGCCATCAGAGAGATGCAAATTAAAACCACAATGAGATACCACTTCACACCAGTCAGAATAGCCATCATAAACAAATCAACAAACAGGTCTTGGAGAGGATGCAGAGAAAAGGGAACCCTATTGCACTGTTGGTGGGAATGCAGAATGGTGAAGCCACTGTGGAAAACTGTATGGAACTTCCTCAGAAAACTAAAAATGGAACTGCCTTTTGACCCAGCAATTCCACTGCTGGGATTATACCCTAAGAGCCCTGAAACAACAATCCAAAAAAACCTATACACTTCAATGTTCAGAGCAGCACAATTTACAATAGCCAAGTGCTGGAAGCAACCCAAGTGCCCATCAGCAAATGAGTGGATCAGAAAACTATGGTACATTTACACAATGGAATTCTACGCAGCAGAGAGAAATAAGGAGCTTATACCCTTTGCAACAGCATGGATGGAACTGGAGAGCATTATGCTAAGTGAAATAAGCCAGGTGGTGAGGGACAAATACCATATGTTCTCACCTTTAACTGGAACATAAGCAACAAAAGAAAAAAACAACAAAATATAACCAGAGACATTGAAATTAAGAACAATCTAACAATAGCCAGAGAGGAGGGGAGAGGGGATTGTGGAGAGAAGGATTTTCAGGAAAGTAGTTCAAAGTAGTAGACAAAGGACACATGGATGAAACCAAGGGGGAGGGTGGAAGCAAGGGAGGGAGGTGGGGTTAGGTGGGGTGGGGAGGAGGGGAAGGGAGAAAATGCAGACAACTGTAATTGAAGAACAATAAAGTAATAATAAAAAAAGAAATGCAGAGTCCCTAATATCCAGGTGCTTGGAGTTATTTGGGGAGAATCTATCTATCTATCTATCTATCTATCTATCTATCTATCTATCTATATCTATCTATCTATCTAAAATCTATATAGTGTATATTTAAGTGTAGCATTGGGAACTATCAGTCAAGACAGTAAGGCAATGTCCAGTGAGTGATAGACAATTAAGTACAATTGGAATTCTGAGAAAGGAGGGAGAATTGGGATGGAGTGGTTACGGAAAGCTTTATGGAAGTGGTAGGATTTTAAGGAAGAAATTTAAGACTAGATAGAGAGCAGAACGTTCTACATGAATGAAATGGCACAAAGTCATGGAAGAAAGAAAGCAAAAGATATATTTTGGGGATACTAAACAGAGCTTTCTTTGAACTCTCTAAGGTCAAGGATGATATATATTCACCTTTGCTTTCTCAACATGCCAAAGCTTTAGTAGCTAGATCTTTAATGCACATTTGTTGAATAAATGCATGAATGACCCATTTATTGGGCACAGAAAGTTCATGTGAGGACCTTGAAAGAGATATGAATAGGAATTTAGTATCCAGGGAGGAGTTGAAATGGCACGCAAAAACTGCTCTTATATGGTTACTCTATTGTTTTAATCTTTACCCAAGGATATATTTATTAATTTGAGAGAGAGAGAGAAACATCAATCAATTGCCTTTTGTCTGTGGTTGCCTCCTGTATGTACTCTGACTGGGGATCAAACCTGCAACCTTTTGGTACATGGATGATGCCCCAAGCAACTGAGCCAGCCAGCCCTGGCTAAATGTGATTATATTTGATGCTCTGGGAAGATAACTTGGAGAGGAGACAGAGGCAGGGAGATCAGTTAGGATGCTAGTGTAGAAGTTTACAAGAGTAGATGAAAGATGCTGAAAGACTAAACTAGGACCAACATTGGAAGTCGAAGACTAAAGAGAATGTGGTCAGGTCTGGAAGGACAGATTCATAACCTCCCTCCTTTCACCCTGTAGAAATAATAATTGAAGTTTTGAAAATGGGTAAGATAATTGAGAATAAAAGTTCTGTTCATCATGCTTTCACAAAAATAGAGGGAAAACTAGACAGTTGGAGGTATCTTTGAGAAAGAGAGAATATATTATAGGGCCACCTTTTAAAAAAAGATTTTATTTATTTTTAGAGAGAGAGGAAGGGAGGGAGAAAGAGAGGGAGAGAAACATCACTGTGTTGTTGCTTCTCACACGCCCCCAACTGGGCTGTAACCCAGGTGTGTGCCCTGACTGGGAATCGAACATACGGCCCTTTGGTTTGCAGGCCAGTGCTCAATCCACTGAGCCACACCAGCCAGGGCTACAGGACTACCTTTAATGTTATCTGGTGTTATCAGATGTTTACTTGCCTTGTTCTTGCGAGGTGAGGTTAAATAATTTTCTGGAAACAAAAGACTCTATGCTCAGCCCTCTGTAAGTCTTCTCTTTTCCACTGAAGTCTGGATCTTGACCAGTAGGCTGGTCTTTCATGGAAAATTTTTAGCTCATCTGGCTGAAACAGATGGAGTCTACCCTAAATAAATGTGTCTGTCTTCTCAATTTTCAGCTCCCTAGAGAAGAATAAGTAAATACTTGGGCAGTTTTGTTCAGGCTAGCTTAAAGTGCCCATGCTTCAGTGCAAGCCTGTTTTGCACCCATTTATGAAAGACTAAGTGCCTCGGTCTGGGAAGTGGGTGGGTGGGGTGGACAGTGATTTGCTCCTGAGCCCCAGATGCTTCACCTTTTTCACAACTCCCCACCCTTTTTACTTTTCATCTAGAGATCTCAAAGCTCTAAACAAGCTTTGATCCTCCCTGATCCTCTGAGTCATCTTCTGATTCCATTTTCCCAGATGGGAGGGGGCAGTGGGATACCATGCTTGGGGACGGGTGCTTAGGAGTATGTGGGGGTGATGGTGGGGCAGCCATGGGGATCCAGGTGCCCCTTCCTAATCATGGGCCTAAAAGTGGCTCTATGTAGTTTGGTTTCAGCTCATCGTTTTGAGGTTGTTTTATGACTGAAGAGACTCAGATAAAGAGTCTGAGCCGGAGAAATTGAAGAACAAACAAAGCTGTAAAAGACACCGATAAAATTCCCCCTCGCTCAGAATAGTCTTTGGAGCCTCTCTCAAGAATCTCAGAGTAATCTGGAAAGGCTAATGAAGTCTCACAGCCCCCAGTGGGCACCGGGACTGGATGAGGGCAGGACCGAGTTAGGAGAAGGGAGTGTTGAGATAGATTTCCCTTCTCTCCCTCTTCTCACAAGGGGCCCGGAGATTGAAACAACTAATTTGGAGGCTGAATTAAGACTGAGGGGGAAAAGAGGAATGGATAATGGGAAATATTGATATTTTGTAAGACTGCTTTTTTTATTATGGAGTGCTTGAGATTATGGATGCAGGATAGGTGATGAGTACCCTGAACTGCAGAACATTAAGAATGTGGGACCCTCTCCCCCGAAAAAAGAATGGAGGGTAATTGGCTGGGACTGAGAGGCTGTGGGACTGTGAAAACAGTGGGTATGTGTAGTGGTGGTACGAAGAACGGGGCAGGTGGGGGTAAAGGCACTCAGAGGATGGCAGTATGAGGGTCAGGGTGAATGGGTCTAAACTGGGGACTTGAAGGATCTGTACTTGGGGACCAACGAAACAGGAGTTCTGGATGAGGGTGGCTGTGTGAGAATGGGGAGTAGGGATCACAGGGATGCTGAGACTGGATGGTGGGGAGTCTGTGTGAGGGAAAGAGAAGTGTGATGATCAGTTGAGGTGAGTAGTTAGAAAGTCAGGGGTCAGCCTCCCCACACAGCTATTTTTTCTGTTCTTTGCTCCAAATGAATTAGTGTATTGACCACAAAGAGAAATCTTATGAGCTGATATGACTTAGAGGTGGGAGAGAAGGAGTGGATGGGGTAGTGTGTGTATAGGGGAGCTGTAGAGACTGCCAGTTTCCATGGTGATAGCTGAAATCATCATTTCTATTCTGACTTCTGCAGCAGGCTAGGATAAGCTTGAAGGAAGAACTGCTGCTACCTTTTCATCTCCTCAAAAGAATCAAGATCTGGGGTAGGATGGGGAGGTTGGTGAGGTTAGGGACCTTTGGCAGGGGTAGAGTCTCTAGTTCCAAGGTTAATGATCTCTGACATCTCTAGATACATTTAAGAAGTCTGTGGATGGAAAGAAACAGCAGAAGTGAGAGTCCCTTCTTTCCAGTGGGTGGTCTGGGGCTTTAGGAAGTGCCTTCAAGCAGTGCCATCCTAATCTGAGTATAGACAAATGGACCTGTCCTCTGAAATCAGAGACTAAGTTTGGGTACCCAAAGTCCAATGATCCTTCCTGAAATTTCCCTCTCAGCACGGAGAACCTATTTCCCATACACTGCCTGAATCTCTCCAGCTCTACAAGCAGCTTCAACACAGTCTGGCTGCTGTTGGGCACAGAGGATTGAATCAGGGGAGAAGAAGTTGATGATGGTGGTTGGGGAGGAAAGGCTAGTGAAGAAGCTGTTTCTTCTATTATATACAAGTGTCAAATGTGTAGTGCCTGGATCTTGTAAAAATCCTGGCTGTGCAATTCTATCCACTTTCACTGTGGGGGCCAGATAGCTTGAGTGACTTACTAAAAGATACCTGTCCCATTGAGGATTCAAACTTACTTCCTATCCCAGAGAACCCTGACTCTTGCCCCAGTAATACCCCCTTTGTAATCAGCTGTGAGTTGAGGTGGGTGCCCAGGTGCCCAGCATAATGAGATCATGTCTTAGGCACAGTAGCTTCTATGTGCTCCCCAAAGTCCTTCCACCTGCTTGACTTGTCTAGTGACTTTAGAGTAAGGCAGCTGCCAAAACTGACTCCTCTATTCTCAATTTGTTATGGAATGTTTGCTTCAAAACTATCTGTCTCCTACTTGTCTGTGCTGTACTCAGTCCTTCTTAGCCATCATGTCCTTGGCACCTAATGTAGCCCCTGACTTACAGAAGCCCCAAAGAAGGTACCTCCTCCAATAGGAGACACCAACTGTGGGGCTACAAGGGAATGCCTCCTGCACAGAAACTTCCCCACACCTTTTTCCCCTGTGGCTCTGACATTTATTCTGGTTCCACTGGTGTCCTGGTAGCCCTAGTTCTCCTGCTCTTATGCCCCCCGCTGCCTGTTTCTCCTTTTCCTATATACCATAGTTCTTGGGCCTTTCCCTGTGTCCCCTTAGCTCTTGTCTCCTTCCTCCAGTGTCCTCTCAGTCTCTGCTTATCTGTACAATGTCCCTCAACCCTGCCTATGTCCTTTTCCTTTTCTCCCTCCCTCTTCCTTTATCAAATGTTTATCAAGTACCCAGAACCCCAGGCCTCTGGTTGGCTCTGAGGGCACACAGGCTCTGAGCAATTTGAAGAAGCAAAAAGTACCTGAGACACAAGTACCCAAGCAACTTTGATATAATTTGTCAAGTGAAGTCCCTTGGCCTTCTTCAAAAGTCCTCCTTTAGTTGTGACAAGTTGCATTGACTTATGTCCCTTAGTAGTGTGTCCTGTTGTTCCACAATTCCTACAGAGGGTAAGTCCTGCTCGATGCCACCCCTTAGTTACTCCTGCAGTTAAGATCATTCCCTGGACTTCAGTTTACTCACCTATACTTTTTTTTTTAAATGAGCATCATTAATCATAAAGCCTAATTTCCCCATATTCTGGGATGTTTGTGAAGATTGGTTGAAATAATGGGTGTAAAGGTTCTCTAAACCTTTGTGAATGTTACATAATGACTCCTTCTTAACTTCTCAGTGGAAATGAAGGAGAGCCTTTTTCCCCCTACAAATAGAACAGCTTAAAAGATAATTTAAAATAATTACAAAGTGCATCAACTTTTACTCTCTTTTCTATTTACTCATTATTTGTAGACGGCAATTCTTTGATCTTTGTAGCCAATGAGATCCATGTCCTTTTTTAAAACAATTTCCTCGAAGAAAAAAAATGCTTTTTACTGTAGCAACAGGGATTGAGGGTAGACTTCAGACAGGAGCCCTTAACCATCTAGATATGAGAACACAAATAATAGGAGAAATCCCACCCCTCCCTGCACAATGCAGCTCCTTTGCGTTATCATTGGAGAAGGAGAATTGCTATGATGATCCAGGAGGAGCCCAAGGATTACATGGGAGAGCGGTAGTGACGCTTGATCCCAGATGATGGATTTGCAAAGAGAAATTAAGAGTTTGACTAGGCTGCTCTGAGTCAGAAAATATTATCAAGCTCTGCTCCTGTTAATGACTTAAGAGCAGCTGCTGGATTCACCCCATTACCTTCAGAGGGTGGAGGCAGAGAGCAAGGGCAGAGAACTTTCCGGGATGGGAAGCCAGCCTTATCCCAGGTCTTTGGAGCCCTTGCTGTCTGATGGATAGGTGGCAATGGGGGGTAATCCATTTTGCTTCCCATTAGATGGGTCAGCATAACAGGTTTCAGAGCAACTGCTCGAGTTCTTCCAGGTTTCATTTCCCCTCTACTTGCCTCCAGACTGACTCAAAGGAAGGTTTTGGTTTCTCAAAATCCCTTTTCATAGCCTTGTCAGGAATTTCTCCCATTTGTCTATCTTGAGGCTCATCCTCTATTTTTGGGTCCAGCCTGCTTCTTCACAGCCTGTGCCTGGTGGAAGTGCTCATACATTGCGCTGGTATTCTGCGTGTGTAGCCCCTTCTCTAGCCCAAGCAGGCACTTTTTATTTTTTTCTCGCCCCTTTTAGTCTGTATCTCCCATGCTTCTGACTTTAGGTAGAACAGTCTCTTTGCTTCTCTGCCCTCTTAGGGTAGTCACTACTTTTCTCAAGAAAAGTTTTGAGAGTTGGTAGGTTGTTTTCAGTTTGTTTTCTTTCTCTACCAGTTCAGCTCATCCATTTTCTCCGTAATTCCCTTGCGGAGCCAGAAAACAGCTGCATGTTCCCAAGGACTTTGAGCCTGGACATTTTAAGAGCTCATCTTTTTTCATCCACTGTTCGTCTGGTTCTTTCATCTGCTGGCTGCGGAGCAAGGGGATCCATGCATGGCACCCGCAAAACAGCTCTTAATGACTCAAGATGAGCAGGTGAAGCTCAAAGGCACAACAGAAACCCATTTGTAATGTGGTTGTTTTTCTTTCAAATCCTTAAGAACATAAGTCCCGCACGGAGAGTCAGCTCTGAGCCTGTGCCCTGTGTGAGTGTCACTCTTTCCCACCTGACCTTTGCACGTGTTGCCCCTCCCCCACTCCCCTCAGTGCAGTTGGCCCTTGCCTCATATTCTGTCCCATACTTCTCCTGCTTTAAGACATCCTCCCTGGTGTCCTGAGATCCCCAGTCTCTCTTACTTACCCTCCTTCCTAAACTCTGCGGTATTCTGTCCGGTTACTCTTAACCCTGTTCTTGCCTCTTCTTTGTCTTAGTTCCCTCTGAGACTGGAGGCAACCTGAAGGCAGGAGCCTCTTACTGGAGTCCATTTTGGGTTCCTGTACTCTATTTAGATCCTCAATACTCACAGTGTGGTCTGGGCTCTAGTGGCATTAGCATCATTCAGGAGCTTGTTACAAATGCAGAATCTTAGTCTCCACCTCAGACCTACTGAATCAGAATCTGCATTTTAAGATCCCTGGATTATTGACATACACATTAATGTGAGAGAGGTGATAAACAATTTATACTGAAGGTGTGCATAAATAAAAGCGAATTAATACCTCTAGACTAGAGTCAAACTGTGGATATTTTTGAGGAGAGGGAAGAAAGAAATTGTGTGTCTTTTTAATTTGTAAGGCCCTATCAGAATTGCCTAGAAACCTGGGATCCGACTCTCCAAAGCTGGAAAAGAACAGGAGTCAGTGTTCTCCAGGGGAAGGCATGGGAACCTCCTTAGTTGTTTATCTCACAGTTAGGCAGAACAGGGGCAAAATTTCCTAATATTCAATTTGATGTCAGCTGATGGTGTTTCCTTAGAATTAGCACTTGTCCGCAAGCAGACAAGGTCCTGGGAGAAGCAGAACTACAGGTCTCAAAATAACCTTCTGGTTTCTGTCTCCATGGCTAGTGCTGATTCATATTTTGTAGGAGTTTTGACTATGGCTGGGAATGGCTGAGGAGCTGGTATAATTCCCTCCTTCTTCCTCACCCCACTGGGAGGGAGTGAGGAGAGGCACAAAGAGTGGAGACAGGGTGTGGGAGTCAAACCTGTTCTTCACATAGCAATCGCCTCGTCTCACTCTTTGCTCTCACTCCACAGCTGGGAAAACTAGGAGTCAGTCTCTGAGTCTGCTTGGCTCAAATCCAGCCTCCCTCTTTTTTTGTTCCTTTTTCCTTTGGGAATCAAAGGGAGCAGGTAACCTCTTCCCCTGCTCTTCCACCTCCAGATGTAGGAGAACTGTGGTGTACTGAAGCACAGGCTGGAGGAAGGGGGTTGAATTTATTTGGGCTAGTGCCTTACCCTCCTGGTTTATTTTCAGAAGAAGATACCAGTGGCATAATGGCAACTATAAAGTAACTGGAAGGCAAAGTAGTTTGGGGTAAACTGGGAAGAAGAGGTGGTCTGTTGAGTGGGAAAATAATGTAAATGAGAGGTTTCTCCCCAGAGTCATGGGAAAAGACTACTCTGAGTCTTTCTCGTGTTTTTCTAGGCCACTGGATCTCTGGATTTTGCTCTATTGGTGGAGATGTGTTTCTCAGTCTTCTCTACTGGTGATTTTTAGAGCAGAGGCCTTGTGTACAGACTTAGCCAAAGACCTCATGTGTATCTCTTGTCATCTCTAAAAGTATTTTCCCTTTGAAGCAGTGCCCTTTGAATTTTACCACAAGCTATAATCTAATCCCTGAGGGTTATTACATGACTGGAAGTGGCAGGGTGAGGCACTGGGGCCTGGTGGTCAGGACCAGGACGAGGAAGTATAGCATAGGCTTTCGGAATGTAAGAGTTTCATTCTGTTTCAGAGTTTCCAGCATTTTAGTCATTCGGAGTAAATAATACTCCTCATTGCTCTCTTCTTTGGGGTGTGGCATGGGGTTGGTCATTTCATTTATTACCAGGATATCTCACTCTTGGTTTTTGTGCCAGCTCTGGGCCTTCAAAATCACTGCTACATCACTGGGCTCAAATTTCTGTGTCCTAAATTACATGTCCGTTTTTCTCCATCAGGCTGAAAGCTCCCCGAAAGCAAAAATTGGCACCTCTGTTCTCTTGATCTCTCTTCATACCAATGTCAATATAGGCTGGCTGATGGGGAGAAAATTTAAGGGGAACACATCCTTCTAGTGCAAAGAGTATCTAAGATGTTCACTTACTGGCACATAGTTCCTTTATGAGAGAAGTTGTAGGTATTTTTTAAAAATTCCTCAACTTCTAAAGCCAGGAGGTGAAAGACAAATACCATATGATCTCACCTACAAGTGGAACTTAATCAACAAAACAAACAAGTGAGAAAACTAGAACCAGAGACACGGAAATAAGGAACAAACTGACAGTGACTAGAGGGGAAAGGGGAGGGAGGTAACGGGGGGAAGAAGGGGAAGGGTCAAGTCAAGGAACATGTATATAAAGGACTCATGGACAAGAACAACTTGGGGCAGGGATATTGAATGAGGAAGAGGGGTGGTGGGCAGGGTAGGGAAGAGCAATGGGGGGAAATGGGGGCAACTTTAATTGAAAAACAATAAAAAAATTAAAAAAATTCCTCAACTTCTAGATCAGGTTGTGTTGGTTCAGTTGAGCAAAACTTCTGATGAGGCTATCACTATCTCAGACTTCTTCCTGGGGGAGACCATGTTTTGGGCACTTGGAGCTGGGGAGATATTGGTGATGACTGGGATATGGAGAAAACATAACATTTTAGCCAGGAGAAGCTATCTCAGGAATCTGTAATGAGTGTGTGTGTTGTTATTTCTTTTCCAACAGGCTGCATAATTTTTACGACCAATTATTCCATTTGTAAGGACGCTGAGATAACAGAGATCTCATCTCATGCTCCATGGCACACGCCAGACACTCATGGGAGCTAGAAGACACCATCCCTTATACAAGAATTGATGGCTAGAGTATTTCAACCAAGATTCAGTTCTAGCAGGAGAGACAGACACAAGTGCTAAGGAGAACTCTGTGAACAGGAAAGGGAAGGGAAGGTACTGGAAGAGGGCATGGAGGGAACTGTAGTTTTAAAATGAGAGAGATTTATTGGTGATAGATAAAAGAACTCTCTTCTATCCTGAGAACTTTGTGATCCAACATAGCTTCTGATGGTGTTATTTACAGGTTTTTTTGGCTGTGAAAATAGTGTTATTTAAACCACTAGAAGCCAGTCTCTTCCCACAAAGGATTTGAAGGCTCAATTGGAAAGAATTGGCTTTAGGAGGTTTAAGAGGTTTAGGAAAGACCAGGCTGAGACTGGCAGGGAGGATGCTCTTCTTGGGGCTAGTGATTCTCTTTCCCCTTACACCAACCTTTTGAGTCAGGACAGGGCTGATGATATTGTTGACAGATCTGGTCATTGGTCCACCAGGTCTGAAGGCAGGCAGATTAAGGATTAACAGCTAGTCGCTCCCACTGATTGGTCTGGAACTCTTACCTGCTTCTGCCTCTGTAATTTTCTCCAGGGCATCTATTTGCCCTCTTGCCATTTTTCTGTCTGTTTTTTCTTACCCATTAATTGTTAAGGGCTGGATATAAAAGCCAGCAGGCCTGGGTTTGAATCCTAGCCCTGACACTTAGTATTGTATTGTATCTTTGATCTTCTTTTCCCATTTGCAAAATGAGGATAATAAGACCTACCTCTCAGACTAGTTGTAAGGGTTAAACAAGAGAATGTTTGTGAAGTGAAGGCCTTGACACAAAGCAAATGCATAGTAAAAGGTATTTAACAATTTTATTTTGTCTCTCTGCTCCCTGGGCACTTCTTGATAGGTAGAATCAGGGGAGAAATAGGCATAGCCAAGTGGGTGGACATAAGAGGTTGACTGTAAGAAAAATGAAGGGATAACAAAAGAGACAGACACCATAGGGAGAGAGGCACCATGGGGACAGAGAAACACATAGTAAAAACCAGGTGGAAGAGAGATGGTGAAAGCTGGAAAGATGGGCAAGGGAGAGAGGAATGGAGAAAGGTAAGTGAAATAAAGAAGAGACCCGGCTGGTGTAGTTCAGTGGATTGAGCACAGGCTGGGAACCAGAGGGTCCCAGTTTGATTCCCAGTCGGGGCACATGCCTGGGTTGTGGGCCAGGTCCCCAGTGAGGGCCATGTGAGAGGCAACCATACATTGCTCTTTCTCCCTTCCTTCTCCTCTCTCTGAAAATAAATAAATAAAATCTTAAAAAAAAAAAAGAAGAGAAATAAAGTCACATGGGAAGACGGAGATAAGAGCGAAAGCCAGACAAAGACTGTCAGAAGACAGAGATAGAGTTCAATTGTGGAAGTTGGCATAAGATCTCTGGGGTGAGAACTTCCCTGCTTTCTTTTTGCCCCTTGCCATTTTGGGACTCGAGTGCTAAGTTCTCGGTCCCACCTCTCATTTCTCCTTGCAACCCATTCATCCCACTTCCAACTCAGTCATCATGGATTTGCCTCTACCCTGAAGCTTGAGAAGCCCTACCCCCTTCTTGTCTACTTACTTCATCCTACACCACCTTAGTTACCCAAGTCCATAGCGATTTTTAATTTCAAGCAAAACCGTTTGGAGTGCAAAAGTATTCTGGTGTCAGCCAGTCAGTGCAATAACCAGGTATAGTTTTACATTCGCTCCCCCCGACTGTAGCAGCACTTTCATATATCTCTGGCTGCGACAGGCAATTTTCTTTCAAAGATTGTTTTTTCTGGAGCCTGTGATTTCTACTCTCGCCTCCAACCTCTGGGATATTAAAATGGGGTCAGTGGCTCTTGGCAGGCTGGCCGATTTGTGGTCATTCCTCAGCTCCTCTGCTCACCCTCCCTGGTTGCAGTGTGTCCAATCTTGGCGTCCCTCTGCCTCTGCATCCCACCTAGTTAGGCTGGAGGAAAATGACTCCTGTGGTCCTTCATGCTGAGAAGTTTTGTCACGTGTCTAACCTTAAGAGTTGAGGTTGAGTGAGGTAGGGGTGGGGATCTAGGAGAAGACTCATCTTCTAAGTCTTTCCCCTGTTCTCCATGGCCCCCCCTTGCCATCACATTGTTCTGGGATGGGGCTGTCAGTTCTTTTCCATAAAGGTATTGAAACTTATTTTCCAGGGGGCACATTTGGAAGAAATGTGTGCGTAGAACTAGGTTTAACGTTAAGAAATTCTTCCCTGCTAGACACTGGGAGTGGGGTGGGGAAACTAATATAATCTCTTTCTCTGGAAAACTTGGAGAATAGAAGGAATTCCCATACAGATTAAGTCCTGGGTTAGGGGAGAGTTGGCATCTGGGGAGGGCATATGGCAACCTTTGAATCCCTGCTCTCCTGAGCAGAGACTCCATGGCTCTGCTCCTGCAGTCTCCTCCGACCAAAAGCAGTCTCTTCCATCGTCTGCCAATGTGTTATTTGCTGGCTAGCAAAATCCCTTCCCTATCTCACCTAGGGAGGATTCTTTTCTTAGAAGAAATATCTGTATCTGCCTTGGGGGTGACTCGTTTTTAGGATTTCTCTATTCCTTTTGTTGGACCATGGCCTGATGCAAAATCCTTCCTGAAGTCTAACTCCTGTTTCTCTTGCTTTGCTAACAGATTGAATCTTCTTGAAAAACAACATAACGCTACACAGTCCCCCTCCTCACTCATAGCATCCGTTGTTTTTATTAAATAAAAGTAAGTGGAGCTATAAGATGTGACTGGCCTGGATCCCAGCTTCATAAAACAAAACTAACACCCTCTTTATCAAGGGGCTGAGGCATCCAGAGAAGATTTCTTAGGCCATTTTGCTGTCACGTAAATGGGAATCAATATTCAATAAGCCCTTGATGCACTACACTAGTGGTTCACTTAATACCGGCTTCCAGTACAGTAAGTGGCGTTGATATAGGAAGGGCTTCTTTGTAAAATAACACTGCAGCCCTCACCTTCTGGATATTGGATCTGGCTTCCCCTAGGAGAGAAGATTCAAGACTCTGAGCAAGCAGGAGAGTCATTTTGCCAATTCGCTGCCTCAGGACAGACTCTCCTATAATGCAGCTTGAAAAAGAGAACAAATTTGATACTTTTAAAGCCAACTAGTGTAAGAGCTCCTAGGGGTTAATAGGCCCACATTCCTATCAGGAAGCTTCCCGCTGTGCCTGGCCTGATTGCCATCTTCCTTCAATAAATTAGTCAAATGAAAACCAATTGAAGGATAGAATTGATTCCACTACTAACATGAGAGGAGACCCTCCTGTGCCCTCAGTGCCTGCAGTGGTTAGTAATAATATTAATATTTCATTCCCCTCAGCCCCTGTGTTTGCTGTAGGGAAAGACTACAGGCTGTCTGGCCCCCTGGTGGATGCACGGTGGTCTGGGTTTCTCAGTGTATGGCGGCTGAGAGTTTGGTAGGAAACAGACCAATTGAATATGGTCAATATTTAGTTTTCATTCTAGGCTATCTTCGCAGGGAATTTGTGACCTTAGGCTTGCTGCCCCTGCACAGGGTTATTAAGGAAAAGCAATCTAGTGTCTTCCCGGATACATGGAAAAACAGGGACAAAAATTTCACATAATACATTTCAAAGCCACATGGGTCCTTAAACATTTAGCAAACATTTTTGGATTGTCTGTGACATTGTTTTCTATTCCCAATGTTCATGGAGTATAGAAATTCACAATTTGGGGTAAGAGAGGAAACTTACAGAGAGATTTATCCTGCAGTATAGTCTTTTCTATTTCTTATCCCATTTAGGGGGGTTGGCAGTTTGGAGGAAGCTGGGGGTAGAAGGCTTTCCATTCACTACTGTTTGAGTATATACACTGGAGGAGGTAAGACCTGCTTTATGCAGTGACCCAAAATTGTCCTGGCTCATGTTTCCCAGAGCCATTTTAGACCAGACCCTTAGAAAATTTCCATCCCGTTATAGGTAGCTTTAGTAAACCTAAAGCAGGAAGCTGGTGTTTGACCTCTCTGCTTGGACACAAAGAGCAGGAGAGGGCCGCCCTACGGTGTTTGCTTGTATTAGGTTGTTTTTGTGGGTGAGCCCTCCAAGGATATTGAGTAATGGGTGCATGTTTTGAAGGAGATATATAAATAAACTCTGGTGGGTTTCTTGTCTTCAGAATCCCTCACTTGGCACAGCCTAGTATCCTTGGAAGGGGACCAGGAAAGAATATATAGAATTGCTGAGTTTAGAGGGAGCTTAGGATCTTGTGGCTCAAGGCTTTTACACCCCGTTTCTGGAGTACCTAAATGAAGAAGCAGGGTTCTTGTTAATCTCCTTTTCAAAGTAAGAGGAAAAGTGATCATGTAAAGCTGGAGGTGCTGAGGTTAAACTTAGCGAAGGACTTCCTGACATCATGACCAACTCATTCAGTGTAGAGTCCCTTCTGTCTTCCTCCCAGGCCTTGATTTCTGCTGCCCTGTGTTGTGTACAAGGGCCAAGTGTAGTTCTGACATCTCTCACCTCGTGAATTTGCAGGGGTGGCTGGATGGGGGTCTCTACTTCCCTCGCCCTTTCACGTGCCTTCCTCCTGAAACTACATATTAAAACATGAACGAACCAACCAGGAAGTGCTTCTCTTTGGTTGGAAGTACTTTCCTTGGTCAGAGAGGAGCGGTCTTCTCGGCTAAGCCTCCAAAGAAGCTCCCTTGTTTTAGTAAGGTCTGAATAGAGGATGAGGCCAGACCAAGAAGTCTGTGAGGAGTATAGAGCAAAGATTCCAGGGGTTATAACTTCTAGGAGATAGTAGGCTCTCAAATTACTTTCCTAGGGAAAGAAGGCATGGGTGAAACTTAAAGCTTTTATCACTCTCTGATACAGTTGGGCTTCTCCCAGCAAAGCGATACATAGCCAAATGTTGTCTCGAAGACTCTTACCATGCCATATCCTAGCCCTTTTCTTTGCAGTCTGACTTATACCCGGAATGGATCAGTTATCATGGAGCAATAGCATCTCAATACAGGGTATTGCCGATGACCAAGCCCCTCATCCCCTCTGGTTAAACTCCCAATCATTCCGTACCTCTGGCAGTTCGTTCTTGCCACAACTTGTGTTCTGGCATCAGTGTTCCTCCACGCAACAGCCGATGACATCTCTTGCCTCCCCCATCCATTCAGCAATGCCTCTCCCCCCAACCCGCCTCCTCTGCCTGTTGTCCCAGCCTGTAACCCTGATCTCATTTCCTCCTACCTCTCACACCATTCTAAGACCTCTTGCCTCAACCTGTGCCTGGGCCTCCTTCTTTGGAGCCCCTCTCATTCCTTTAGAGAGCCCACTCCTTTCTGATTTAGGATCTCTCCTGAACATTTGTACCCTCCCCAAGACTTTTAGGAACCAGCGGACCCCCAGAGAGAAGGTGGCTCCTATTTCCCAGGTTGCCCCCAGCTCCTCAGTGGGGCGGATTTCACGCCTGGGTTGTGTGTTGTTTGTCTGTCTCAGACTTTGCAGCCCCTGAGGCAATGGCTCTGTCTTTGCAGGCTCAGGGAAGCCTTGGCAGCCAACAAATAATAAATAATACCCTGGTAACAGCACCTGCAACTTGCTAATGAGTGTCTTTCCCCTGCCTCCCTTACCTCTCAGAGGTGGGGGTGGGGGCCCCCAAATTCTGGGCAAATGGATGCTTTCTCCTTTTTTTCTGTCTGGGAGAGTTGAGATTGGAGGGTGAGGGTGGGTCCTTTTTAGGGATAGAGGCATACAGAAATGACCTTGAGGAGTACACTAAATAAAAACCGAGTATACTTCTAATATTTCTTCTGACTGCAGAGTTTTGGAGAGATGAAAATCTCTAGGAGCAGGACAACAGGTCTGGGCTCTTTGGATTCCTTGAGGTCTCCTGGGCTTTGGTTTCCTGAGGCACACTGGAGAGCTATTACCTGACCCCATCTATCCCCTCAAGGAATGTCTAAGTCATTAGTTTTCTAGATTTGATACTCAGGGAGTCATCTTCCTCCAACTCCATAGGTTAGGACACTAAGTGACTCTACTGTTTTCTTCTGCTTTCAGGAATATTAATGTTAGTACATGAAAGGCAGTTTTCTTGAAGGCACCTGTACCTGAAATTCCAGGAATTGCCACCAGGTGAATCAGTGGTGATCTGGCTTTGGGTCACCAAAAGAGAGCAGGACAGGTGTGCAGTCTTGTCCATTTATGCATTTTCAAATCGTTACCAAAAATGCCATTATTTTATGATATAGGCTTGACTCTATTAAAAAAGAAATATGCCATCAGGCAAATGCCCTTTAGACTTTTGTTATGCGGTAGTTATAGTAGCAAAAAGAGTGAGAAGGGGATACGATTTTCTGAGATGTCTAATGACCCATCTGAATAGTTTATCTTGATTAGTCTGTGGTTCATGTTTCTAAAGGCAGGCTTTGAGGTCTATGTCAGAAGAGCCATTCAGGATGATTTTGGATTCACCCCAGTATAGTGACCTCTTTGGCACTGGGGGTGGCAGGTTGGGATGTTTGCATTTACCTGGTCCATGTAGCTCTTGGCAGGGTCAGTGGTAAATAGAAATCACATTCTGAGCTACACCCTGTGGGTGCAGAGTACAGTGGATGACAACTCCCCCTTCTCAGTCTGAATCCAGGCTTTGTATAGAGGCCACTTCTGTTGAAAAAATTGATTTTGCCTCTTTTGATACCCAGGAACATGAAGACCAGCTCATCCTTGCTTTGCTATCCAGTGTCACTCCTAAGACTCAAGTTTCCCAGAACCGTCCTTCTCAGGCCCCTTCTTGATTTAGGGAATGCTTCCTTAACCATCATTCATCTCGTGAAGGAGAGATGTTTCCCTAATTTCTGCTGCTCTCTTCCAAAACTACCCTTGCCCATGCCCACTCCCCCATGCCTCCCACCAATTCTTGGGGGGAGGGCTGTAAACCATCTTGTCTGGTATTTGGGGTATATGAGCTCTGTGTTTATTTAATTCTACATGACCCTGCTTGTAGACAGCTGGGGGAGGGGCTAGCCTCTCTTTCATTCCTCTGGAGTTGGGACCCAGACCTGAGCCAAGGAAGCTCATTTTCCCACGTGTAGGAAGCTAAAGGGCCCCTCTTCTCTGCAACGTTTGGCTCCCTGGGTTCTCTGAGTCACCCCCTGACCCTGACTGTCTGTAGCAAGGACTAGACCTGTCAAACCAACCTCATCCAAGAGAGCTTAATGAGCACCTGGCAGATAAGTGCTTTGAGATCTTTCAGATGAAAAGGGCTCTCAGTGGTTTGGGGGTTATTATTGTTAGGGTGGCGGCGGCAGCAATTACTCTAGATGATCAGGGCACCCAGCTCCCTTTGTCCCTCAAGGGAATGCCAGGATCTTAGAGGAATGGCCATCCGCTTTACTTTATCTGCCTTGGGTTCTCATGGGGTTCCTTTTACTATCTGCTGTCTTCTCTCTGTAGCCAGAGAGGTGTCATTGCAAAAGCTCAGGACTCTCTAAAATGCTTGATCCCTAAGGGGTGAAGTGATTCTGATGAATGTAGAGCAACAGAAACCAGACTCCTCCCTCCAGCTTCTGTATCTCAAGAGGGACTGGATGTGGGAGAGCATTCAGAACTTAGGAATGGAGGATAACCACCTCATTTGACCTCTGTCTCTAGGATCAAAAGAGGTGGGGAGTGTTTGGTGCAGGAGAGCCTGAGAAAAGCAATTGTACTGGATAGGCACGAGAAGTAAAGGAAACAGGTTCTTACTCCAGCTGCTCAGGAATAATGTGAAGTTTACAGAAGAGAGATGAAATATGTTAAACCAGGAAAGTGACAGAGGTACCTTCTCTGAAGCATTCTAAATGAAGAGAATTTTCATCTCTGTAGAAGAGCATAGAGAGATAGGAGGATACTGAAGATAACGTTGAGGAGTATGTGCTCCTAAGTGAATAAATCCACAGGCCACAATGATGGTCTACTTTTCTGCCTGAAAGGGGTGGGGTTTATGTTCTGGGCTTTGGTTTCCAATAATAGTGGATTGTGGGAGAGTATTTTGAGGGTTAACTCGAATAGAGTTGCTGCTCAATTGCAATCACCTGAATGGTGTGGGGGACAGAGGAAACTTTATTTCCCTTCTTGCTCTTATCCTCTGCACCTTTACTCCGGGAATGAACACCATTTCTTCGCCATTTCCACAATCTGTTATCTCCCTTGGGAAGGAAGAAAAGTCACAGAGTTTCCTTGAGGGATTATTTTGTCTCATCCTTCCAGGAAGTTATTTTTACCTCCCGAAAAAAATCTTCTAACCCAGGTAGGAGAGATACTCTTTTCTGTTTAAAAGCCTGAAATGAACATTTCACATACTCAGCATCTTAAAACCTTAACTACAGAGTGTCCTCTTTTCTCTTTCTTTTAAAACTGCAAATTGTGACTAGTGTCGTCTTTGTCACTCACATCTACACTGGATCAGTTATTACCCTCCCAGTCTATAGGTCCTATTGGCTGCATTGTTTGCAGCCAAAAATGACTATTGTTTGAATAATATACTTTACCTACTCTGAATTAAGTGATAGTCATTATAATTATTAGGGGTTCTAGAAAAGGATTTTTTAAAAGTCACATGGTTTTGAAAAAAGGATATAAATAATAGAGCTGTGATTAATATGGAGAAGAGAAAGGTTGGAAATAGAAGAGAAAGATAGAGGAAGTAAGGAGAAGAGAAAATGCTGACCAATGGATTTAAAATATTGAAACCTCAAGAAAAGGAGCATGCTGGCCTTTCCTGAGGCCAGAGCAGAAACAGCTGGGAAGTTAAACATGAGATCAGGATTAGATTGAAGAAAACACTGCTGTAGGGAAATTGAATGAGGCTGCTTCTGAGCAAGACTGTGGCATCTTCTGAGAAATCCTATGCAAAGGAACAGTGAAAGTGTGGGGGGAGCCAGGATAGAGAAAGAGGGCACTGACTAAAACAATCCCTTGCCACCCTCCTCCTGAGCTGCTTTCTGTCTTTCTTATCAGTCAGGATCGTCCAATCCGCTGACTGAAACAGATTTGATGACTCAACAATGACCAATTAGGCATTAACACATATATCTCTGGTGTTATCTAGCTATCTTTATGGAGAACAGGATCTTAAATCTCTGCTGCTGGGGACAGCCAGAGGCTGTGCCTAAATGGTGGAAAGAGCCATAGACATTTTTCATAATTATAATGACTTCTTTAGGGAGAGCCATAAGTCCTGCTCCATAACTCCAGTGTGAGAGAAGAGCCCATTGCAGGCTCTGTGATGCAGGGAATGGAGCCATCTGATGGCTGTCTACCTCAGGCAGTCTGTGCTTTCCTACCATGAACAACTTTGGGGAGCAAAAGCCACATGGGAGGGTAACATGATTTCTATTCTGGGAACTCTTTTATTGAGATGAGACAGATTGCAATCTTCAGAGGTAGGTAGTGAGTAACAGAAGGTCAGGAAATGAATGAGTAGTACACAGCCTGGCCAAGTGCCAGTGTGTGTGGAAAAGGGCATTTGGGGGGGTCATTAGATATGGAAGGCTTCTTGGAGGAGGCAAATGTAGAGCTGAAAAGGGTAAAGTCATTCTTAGAGGAGGAAATGGATTTTGCGTAGAGGTGGGTTAGTCGGAGATATAGAACATCTTAGGAGCACGGATCCCATTATAGATCATCAAGAGTCTTGTCATCTTGGTTTTCTAGTTGATTCATTAGCTCATATTCCTGTCAATTTCTTCTAGTGATCCCCTACAGCAAGCTTCCAGCTTTTATAAGAATTTTCTGACATCCTGGAAACAGACCTGAGCTCTTCCTGTTTTATCACCACTCTCCTTGGCTCACCTTGTTTAATGACTTTTTGGTCCACTTCTTCTCCTGTAATATATATGTAAGAATATAAACATTTTTTTCATATTGCTCTTCAGGCCCTCAGCCTACTAGACAGTCTCTTCCTCATCGTTTCGGCAGGCTTGCTTTCCTCACTACACCTAAGAAGCTTCCCTGGGCCAGTAAGAGGACAGCTTGTCAACATGTGAATAACCAGCCATCTCTGCTCGTTTCCCAAGCCAAGTACGCTAGAGCCTTACCTTGTGTGATGCTTTTCTTTGGCTGATTGTATAACACTAATGGTCTTCAGCCTATTTTCATCCTCAGTGATGTGTTTCAGTCTGGGAACCCTTGACAACCGAACCTGGCTTCCATTTTTAGCTCCATTCTACACCCCTCATACTGCAGTTTAGAGCCTGAATCCATAATACTCCAAAGTGCTTGAGGCGAATAGTTACCTAGATAATTTGATCTGTATGAATAACTTTTGTTTTTCCTAAAGCATGTTTAGAAAATTGAAATATCTAAATGACTGCTTCTGTACTCCTCTCCTTTGGTCAAGTAGACACAGTGCTATGGT
Source organism: Micronycteris hirsuta (assembly GCA_004026765.1). Classification (NCBI taxonomy): domain Eukaryota; kingdom Metazoa; phylum Chordata; class Mammalia; order Chiroptera; family Phyllostomidae; genus Micronycteris; species Micronycteris hirsuta. The sequence goes on from PVJI01004932.1 coordinate 93,685, forward strand.
TGTATCTTTATCATAGAAATTGACCTTTGATATTCTCCTAAAGGATTCTTTCTGTGATCACGACACTAAAAAGATTAGCTACTGTGCTGTTTTGATTCAGTCAACAAATTGCCTTATTTTTGATAGCTACTACTTTGGACAAAGGATGCAAAATGAGTGAGGCAAGGTCTCTACATTTTAGGTGATTTCAGATTGGTTGGAAGATAGACAAGTAAGCCAGCATTTACAATAGAGCACAATCAGAGCTGAGATAGAGGTGTGCATAATGTTCTGGGATGCAAGGGGGGTGTGTGTCATTTTATGGCCCACTTGGCAAAAGGCTAGATGTAAGACTAATGCTAGACACTAAAAATTCTTTCTCAATTAGGTTACAGTTTCTCTGTGTATGCATTCATGCATTGAACAATCATCAAGGCAAAGGACCAACTATGTGCTAGTCATTATGCTAGGTCTTATTTAAAAATGAATAAGATTAATTCTTGCCATCAAGAAGCTTCCAGTCTAGAGAGGTGAACAGAAAACTAAACATTTAAAATGCAATACAATACGGCCTGACGTGGAAGCCTGGGAAAGCTGACACTTCCTCAGTGAAAGCCAGGTGAAATGTCATGCTGCTTAGAATGCTTACAAAGAAAGAAAAGAGGATGATTTCAGTGACTTACCCTCTTTCTCCTTTCAAGGCTGTGAATAGGTTGATTCAAATTCCACTGTACAGTTTATTTATCATCTGGAATCCCAGCAGTTTAAGGATCCGGAATATATCAAACTTCCTAGGTCTCTGTCTGCTTACCCTTCCTAGTTCAGGAAGCAATTACTTTGAGAGAGACAGAAGTGAGAGTGTAGGAGCAGAATATATATCCTTTTAAAATAATTTAGTAACAACCCTAGGTAAGTGACCAATAATTTATAGAGTCTATTCTTTTTATAGAGAGATTTCCTTGCTGCTCGACCAGCAAGCTTGCCGGGTTTAGAGGATTAATCTTTGACGTAGTAAATATGCTCAAGTTGTAATTCAGTCGCAGGGATAAAGGGAACTTAGACTTGACTCGTGTAATGGAAAAATATTAAATGGGTTTGTTGAGGAACTGCCATGGTACTCCTGATTGTCTCTTGTATCTCTCAGTGTTGAGACTTTTAAAACTGCAAGGGACCCTGTAAGTCCTCTAGTCCAATGTCCTTATCTTACAGACAAGAAGACTAAAACCTACAGCACATGAGGTGGTAGCAGATTCAGGACAGGAACCCATGTCTCTTGACTCACTTGTTACGACTTTTAATGCTACACCATGCTACTTACTACATGTCATATTCAAACTCTAGCTTTACTTGCAAGACTCCTATCGCCTTCCTTTCACTCAGTTCTTTTCTGCCTATCCCTATTGTCTACGTTAGCCAAACCCAGCTGTTTCCTGGCCTCTGGTCCATGCTATACATTTTTTTGGCCTATGAAGGCTGGGATCCCTTAAGTACATCCCCACCCCAGGCTGGAATACCTTCACTCTCCTGTCCCTTCTGCTCCTTTTGTCTTCTGCAACCCAGGAAGCCTTCCCTAAGTAATTTTTTCTTTTTTTTTTTTTTTAATGCTTCTTGGGTCTTCATCTTTTTGGCTCATCTGTTGGTTTGCATTTGCTGCTTGGTTGCTTAATGAGCATTTTGAAGTTGGTTCATAGATATTTATGTTCTATCAATTTACTTAGATTAGGAGCTTTCTAACAAGAAGGCCTGGAATGCACTAGGGGTAACTTATCTTGTTGCCTGACTATAGCTGGGATTGGACAGTCCAAGAAAGTTGAAACTAATTCTGCACTTGGGGAGAGGAAAGAAGAAAAGAAGACTGACTTAGAGGTGGGTGGGTATAGTAATCTCGCTTAGAGGCAGAGGGGTATTTGAAATGACTTCTTAGGGTTCTTTCCAGTCCTGGGATCTGTAACCTTGTGAACCAACTTGGATATACCATAGCCTTAACCTGGTGCAATGTGAGGCCTGTGTTAAATAATAAGACATCTTGCAACTCGTAGGTGGCAGGCTGATGTGTCCACTGCATGTTATGAAGACAAAATTAGCTTGGTGAGGTACTTCTTATGTGGAATGCATTGTTAGGTGGAGCACCTGGCTGCCCAGTAGATGACCTCAGTTGTGCCTGGAGGTTTCTACCTCAGGGAAGGGAGGCCCTGAGAGCCATTTTGACCCAAGTTCAAATTCTCTAGAACAAACAAGCTGATTTCTTGCTCCAAGGCCCAGTCAAAGAGGCTCCAGTGTGTTTATTGACTCTTGCACGTCCCTGCCCTGGAGAACAAACAAACAGCTCAACCTGACTCATTTGTTCCACCAACTGTGCTCAGTTCTGTTGCTGGGGTTTGCCAGGAAAAATCCCTCAGACCCTATGGAAATAAGAGAACCAATGGTTATAAGTCTTTGGTCATATATTCCTACTCTTTTTTCCCATATAACATTAAGTTAGCAGAAGACTAGAAATAACTTTGAATTCACTTGCTTTGGGCTCTCTCATTGCTTGAGACAAATCAGCTTGCTCCATTGATTCATTTATTCAACAAATATTTATTGAGTGCCTACTATGTGTGAGGCTCTCCCCTCTCATGATTGGGGCTTGCCAACTCTTTTTTTTTTTTTGAGTATTTATTAGCTTTTTAAATATAATTTATTTAATAAAAGTTTATATAATTTAATTTTAAATAATGGTTGTGTTTAATAACCAGCTTCAAAAATTCTTGAACATTTTACAGTCAGCTCTTGGGAATGTATGAACCAGTTGCAGCACACTGCTGGTTTGATGCAGTTTGACCCAGTGTCCACTGTCAGACAAGATTTCTAAGAAGGGCCCATGTTTCAGAACTTTCCTTCCCGGAGTCGCTGTCTCTCCCAACCAGGGCCATGGGGCTTGCCAACTCTTGATATGGACAATGCTGATGTTTCTATCTTTTTAAAAATATATATTTTATTTACTTATTTTCAGAGAGATTGGAGAGGAAGAAAGAGAGAGAGAGAAACATAGATTGGTAGCTTCTCGCACGCCCCCTGCTGGGGACCTGGCCCACAACCCAGACATGTGCCCTGATTGGGAATTGAACTGGCAACCTTTCAGTCCACAGACTGGTGCTCAATCCGCTGAGCCACACCAGCCAGGTCTGATGCTTCCATCTTCTAACTAAATGACTTGAAATCCCCCTTTCCTAGCATCTTGCAATAATAATACTTTCTTTCCTTTTCTACCTTTGGAAGAACTTGGTTTCTGAATCCTAATCATGTCCTTCCTTTTAAGTCTTTGAACAATCATTTCTGCCTCTTGGGATAGCCCCACCTTGCTTTACGTCAAACCCTACTCATATTTTTCTCCATAGGAAAGGAGACAGTCTTATGATCACGTTTGTGCTCAATTCATTCCCTCTCTGTTTTACAAGAAACCCAGCTCAGACCCCTTTGTTGTGTTTAGAGGCATGCTGAGCTCTCTAACTGTGTAATCCTCAAAACACTCAAGTCCTAGGTGATATTACAAGGGGTGTCTTAAAATGTATTATGTGATCAGGTCAGTTTACAGGAAACACTGGACTAGACAAAACTAAAATCTTAAGCTGCAGGACTTCTCAGAATCTTAAACATGTTAATATTCATTTTGAATCTCCATGAGGAGGCTTAATATGCAATATTGTTAGATCACAGAACCTCTTTGAAGAAAAGTCTCATCACTTCTGAGTACATTAGTGAAATTCAGCTTGGGAAATACTGTTATAATGAAAGGAATATTGGCCTAAGAGACAGGAACCTGAAATTACCCCCTTCTCTGCCACTCATTTTTCTAGGTGACTCTGGCTAAGTAAGTCACTTCATTTCCCTGGATCTCAATTTCTTTACTTAAAAAAATGAGGAGTCTGGATTAAATCATCTCATAATCCTCTTCCAGTTCTGACATTATAGATTTTTTCCTTATCATTCTTTTTGTTTCTTAGTATTTTTTCTCTACTATCAGTTTGAGAATCCATAAGAGGGTGCAACATCTCTCTTATTTTGTGTATTTTCCTGAAACACCTAAGACAAGTTTCCTCTAAAGGTAGAGTGGGGATAGAATGAGAATACCCAACAAGTACTGGCCACTGTACAAAGGCATCCAGGCAGGCCCAATCCCCCAGGAATCAGAAACATAAGATCTAAAATAGATATCTTGAGCCCTGGCTGGTGTAGCTCAGTGGATTGAGCGCGGGCTGGGAACCAAAGGGTCCCGGTTTGATTCCCAGTCAGGGCACATGCCTGGGTTGCGGGCCAGGTCCCCATGAGGGCCATGTGAGAGGCACCCATACATTACTGTTTCTCTCCCTCTCTCCCTCCCTTCCTCTCTCTCTAAAAATAAATAAAAATAAAATCTTTAAAAAAAAATAAAATAGATATCTTGACATACCCATAAAAGACATACAAAACTGGAACAACACATTAAAACTATATAAGTGAATAACGAGAGCTGGAATAAGTGCATTTTAGACATTACATGAAAGGAAAACTGTTTAAGCCGCTTAATGTCTTAAGGGAGAGATCTGAGAAGGCTCCTTGGAAGAGGAGCACTGATATCAAGAGAGGAAAGAGGATATCCCTGCTGATGCGGTGGGTGAAGAGAAGGGCGTATACCTGGTTTATGGGGCAACTTACCTGGCTGAAAATTCAAAGAGAATGGAAGAATGTTCACAGGGGAAGTATGATGAAATGTAGACCACATACTGGGAGTCAATGAGGGTGAAGAGGAGCTTCACCTGGGAAAGTAGGTCAGCACACAATTCACTCCCTGTGATCTGTGGTGAAGTTGAAATCCTAGGGTACCTGGACAAGACATGCACTTGTATGGATGGGTTCAGAAACAGATTCCCTCGTGGGTGGCCCAAACCTTTTGCCTTCTTTTGCACTGGGTGTGATGGGCTGGCACCCTAGATTATGTTCATGCCTCTGGGTACTGTCACTTAGAGAAGATAAGAGTGATGAGCAGAGACACTTATCTTTATAGCTGTTCTTATTTGATTCCCTCTGTGTGCGTGTGTGTGTGTGTAGTCTGTATGCACGTGTCTATGTGTATGAAGGTTTTTATGTGAGTATGCACTTGCACATGTATATGGCAATGTGGCCATGTTTTAAATGTATATATGGGTTTGCAAAGTGCTTATGTGTCCACCTATGCCTGTGTCATTGTAAAAGGGTGAGGTTTAAATTTATGTGTATGTATGTAAAATGGTATGTGTACTACATGTATATCCAAGTACGAATAGTGGTCTGTTTTATACACATGAGGCATGTATTCACATATCTTCTTTATGTATAAATGTTTATATGTATTTACATGTCTGTATCTGAGTTATTTATCTCACTTTTATATTTCTGTGCCTTTAGGGGTGGGTGTGTTTCATTAATTCACCAAATATTTATTGAGAGCCTACTATGTATGAGGTGCATGTCTACGTATGTGCCTGTACAAACATGATGTGCGTATGTTTGCATACATGTATGGAAAGTGCATATCCACTTATGTCAACAGGTTTACAAAATGTCTATGCCTATCCTGACTTAACTCATCTAATTTTTAAACCTTGCCGTGCATGTTATTGGAAGCTCTCCCAAATATTTTTGTCAAAAGCAGGAGATAACTAAGTTGATTTTGTGGATATGTCCAAGTAGAATAAAATGTCCTGTTCATTATCCATCTGTAATTTTCTCCTAGGTGTTTGTGCCATCTTACCCATGCTTCCTGCTCCATCAGAGCTTGGGAAACTACTGAAACACCCATGCACCACTATGAGTAACTGGCCTGTTTCCCTTCCTGGTGTGCAGCCGGGAAGAAAGGCTGGGAGATAGTCAACGATGGATATTAAGTTCTAGCTGTTTGAGAAGATGTTTCTTTTCTTTTCGCCTTTTTCTGGCCTCATCTTTTCTACCCTTCAACCAGTTTTCCTCATCCCTCAAAAGAGAGGAAGAAAGTTTTCTTTTCCCCAGAGAAACCAGAAAGAAAGCAAAAGAGTTTTTGCTCCAAAGGAATCTGTTCCCAATTTATGGGGTTTGTCAATAATGTTCCTTCATTAAGATAGCATCTCAGCAGAATGAAAGAAGCCTCTGATCTTTGTGAAAAGAGTTGTTTTTTTTCTTGGAGGTGTGTGAGGGGGGCATTAAATAAACCTGTTTTTAAAAAAAGTACCTCTGCTGCAAGGAAATGTGTTATTATTGTAATTGTCTAATGCTAATTATACTTATTACTATAATAACCATTTTGTTGTAACAAATGATGTAATCCTCTTTATTTCTGTCGCTGCCAGAGATGAGTGGTGTGTCTACAGCAAGAGGGGATTGGGGCGTATTCTTGGTGGGGAGGCGCAATCCACCCAGTGACGATGGGGAAGCCTGTGCTGGCGAATGGCTTTATGTTCAGGGGTTGGGGGATGCAGGGCAGAAGACACCTAGATTATTTTGTCCCCCAATGTGTCTTCTCTCTGGAGTTTCCCACTTTAGGCCTTTTTCTGAAAGCATTTAATCACTCAGTCAGACCTTCATTTATTCAGTCAGCAAACATTCATTTTGTACCTGCTATGTTCCGTATGTTAGAGTCAGCCCTAGTGATGTGAAGTGAGATAGGATCTTTACTGCTGAGAAGTCCGCAGGGTGGTAGTGAAGCCTGATCTGCAAACATTGTTTTCAAGGCACTAGGATAAGTAAGACATAGGGAGGTGGCTTTAAAGTGCTGCGAGAACAGGTACGGAAGAGATGATTTATTCAGGGTATGGAAGCCTGAAAAGCTGGGTTTTTTTGGGGAACACTACGAGTTTGAGGCACAGAGAAGGGGAGTTGGTCATTCCAGAGAAAGGAAACTATTAAAGATGTGAAGGCATGATAAAACTTGTTTGTGTTGTAATATTAATATCGATATTATTAGCTAACATTACTTAATATTGGGTGCAGTTCTAGGCACTTACATGTGCCGATTCACTTAATCTTTACAGCAATGCTGTGAGGTAGCACTGTTGGAAAGATTAAGTGAATCAATAGACGACAAATGCTTAGAATAGTGCATGATATGGAGTAATAAGAGCTTTTTAAATTAATTGGTATTCCTCTTTAACAGATGCAAAAACTGAGACTTGGGTCGAATGACTTGCTCAGTTTCACATATATAGTAAGCAATAAAGCTCAGATTTAAAACCCAATTCTGAATGGGCCCCAGTTTTTAACCGCTCTTGCAATTAAAGTGCAGAGTACTTGGTAGGCAGGGGTGATCATTTGTAATGAGACTGTCAGACAGTTTAGGGCAACAGTGTGAATGGCCTTGTGTACCATTAGAGGTTTCTGAACAGGAGGGGTGACAAGATCAGACCTATCTTTTAGTAACACAATTCCAGAAAACTGGGACTATGTGGACAACTGGCCTCTAAGATGGCTCGTTCTTACTCCTAATGTGTTTAGCTTGGCAGCTGATGCAGCCCCCATGAGCTGTCTGTGGAAGAAAGAAGAGTTTGGGGAAACTATCATGTTAAAAAGATCTGAGGAGAAAGCCAAACCAAATTCCCAAGGCCCCACAATGGGGTGGTCCAAATGGGTCACAGTAATACCATATTGACAGGCCTTCACTTCCCTCGGTGTTCGCAGGCACTTCAGAATTTCCCTAATTTCAGGGCTGGGGCCTTGTCTGTCTTGTTCCGACCATTCTGTCTCTAGTACCCAACAGAGGGCCTGGCGATAGTGTACATTAACAAACACACCGTTCGAATGACCATTTACTCATTCTAGAGGTCTGGGTACCCCAAGCTTGACCGAATGCCCTCATAATTGAAGTTTTCATTAGCAATCACAAAAGTTATTCCTGTTGTTATCAGAGCCCTTCTCTCTATCCCACCACACACACACACACACACACACACACACACACACACACACACACACACACACACAGACATATATTTTCCCACCTTCTTCCCTTCTGTCACTGTAAGCAGCCAGTTCCCCTCCACGGGATTTACCAAATGCATCAAAGACAATAGTAATAATGACTAACATTTGTTGCATACTTACAGGGTACAGGGCACAATTCTAAGCACTTCACATGTGTTAACTAATGTCTCACAACAACTGTATGAGGAGATACTATTATTATCCCAATTTTAAAGATAAGGAAACTGAACTATGAAGAAGTCAGATAACTTGCCTGAGGTCACACAGCTGTTAAGTAGCAGAACCTCATCCAACATATCAGTGACTCTTAAGCCTTAGTAAGCATGCAGATTGCCTGGAGTCTGGTTAAAATGCATATTCTAATTCAGTGACTCTGTGGTGGTGTCCAAAATTCTGCAATTTTAATAAACTCCCCAGGGCTCTGAGCAGTGTGACTCAGTTGGTTGGGCATCGTCCTGCAAAGGAAAAAGTTGCTGGTTTGATTCCTGGTCAGGGCACAAGCCTGGGTTGCAGGTTCAGTTGTGGTCCTGGGTTGCAGGTTGGGGCATGTGCGAGAGGCAGCTGATCCGTGTTTCTCTCTCACATCGATGTTTCCCGTTCTTTCTCCCCTCCTTCCCCTCTGTCTAAAAGATAAATAAATAAGTAAATAAAAAGCTCTGCGGTGGTGCTGATGCTGTTTGGTCCATGGACCATGCGTCGAGCAATGAGTTCTGCACTTCGTTTACAACCTCCCTGTAGGAATCATTTTCTGCCATGCTTTGTCACCAGCTGTCAGAGTTATTTCCTGAATAGACAGGACATTTGTTTGAAACAGTTCTACAAATTATAGGAGTCAGCATCTTTTTTGAAGGAAAAGGGCAGTTGACAATTGGCTGTTTGTATTGACACATCTTTGTGATCCTTGCGTGAAGAACTGGGCTTAAGCAAAGGGAGGGCAACTCTAGACTTACTGGGTGCAGACCCTGACTACTGTAGAGCCTGAGCACATCTACTGTTGAAGGCTGCCAGTGGAGGCACCTC